>CAEGAG010026634.1:0-24190 GCA_903067065.1 Brachyrhaphis terrabensis | reverse complement strand
TGGTATTGCTACATCCACCACAACGGCTTTCCTCTGTTGTTTATCCACCACGACAATGTCTGGTTGGTTCGCCCTTACCATATATATATATATGTATATATATATATATATATATATATATATATATGTTTTCTGTTACTAGTCAACTATCGATCTTTGTATATCTCTATATCAATCTATATATAGGAACAATCTATGTAAACAGATTTTAATAGAAAACCAAACTAATAAAATCAACAGCCATTCTTTTGAAAGCATGTTGTGACCAACCTCTGAAAGCTAATGAAAGCTAAACCCCACCCATGGCAAATTTGGGAAAATTCCAGCAAAGGTGGCGGAGCCAAGAGACACGACCGAGTGAAGGGATAAGCAGAGGGGGTGGGTGAGGATGTGTTCAGGAAAAAATAAGCACTGTGGTCAACTTATCTCCTTCGTGTATAAGCTTCGAGTTTTTTATTTATTTTTTGGGATTATGTTTATGGATTTTTAAGACTCAGTGAGTTTTTTCTTCAAAACAACAATTAGTGATAAATCTACCAATTTATTTTTTCTGCTACTCATCTGCAGCCTGTCTGTCCTCACTGAGCACCAAGATCGATCATTAGACGCCATTAGCTTCTCTCAATTCCTCAGCACTGCAGCCAGTCTCACACAGTAATGCGTTCAACACAATACCTTCACCAACAATCAGAGGAGAGGAGACCCATTCCATGAAGTGTCTCATTCACATTTAAAAAGACTGAAGCAAAACGAGTTGCTCAAAAACACCTCAGAACAGAGGTAAACCAGGGATCTGTGGAGCTACAATAACCAGGAATTCACACCAAAGCATTGCAGGTCTACTTTATACTGACCATAAGTGAATGATTCACATTCACTTAAGGAAGGATTTAAAAACATGTTGTTTAAAAAAAAACTAAAAAAAAACTGTCCAATGTTTTACGATGATCTTGTAGTGTTCAGAGATGCTAATAATGTCCTTACTTTTCTGACAGAAGATGCCCTTGTATCCAGGTGCACACTCACAGGTTCCTTTGTCTGGAGAACAGGAGGTCCCATTCTTACAATTACACAGCAGCGAACAGTTTGGCCCCCACCATCCTTCTGCGCACACACTGTCACAGTGACCTGCCCACACACAGTTACATTGCAGTTACTTCAGAGGACACAATTCAGATCAGCTAAGTTTATTTACAATGTGCAGATTCATTTCAAATGAAAAGGTGCTTTACTATGGAAGCCCATTTCCGCCACTCTGTTAAAAAAAATAAAATAATCTCTAAATAATGAGATAGTATCTCGAAATAATGAGATAGTAACTCAAAATAATGAGATAATTTGAGTTGGCCCTATAATTTGAGATATGTGTTGCACACTCGAACACAAAAATGATGTTGAGACATGCGGTGGTTTTTTACTTTTCTTTACTTTCCTTTTTTCTCTTCTTCAACAATACAGAAACTTAGAAACATAGCAACTTAAGATCCCGGGCTGCCCTAAGCGCCTGTTCAAAACAACATACAAAAACCTAGGACCCCAGCTGCCCTCGGCGCCTGTTCATAACTGAGCTTAACATTAGTAAAAAGAGAATAGAGTCACACTTCAGTGGAAGGGGAGCTCCCAGATCCAAAATCTCCAGCAACTGGTCCCCCACATATGCTCAACTTGACAGAAAGAAATGGATATTGATAATATCATTGAGCAATACTTCAGAAGTGGTTTTACTAATCTTGAAAGAAGCGCTTTTGGAGTAGAAAAAATAAGACAGATGTTGCAGAAGTGGCCTCTCTTATTGAGCAACAACAACAAGAATCTGGGAGCAATGTTTTAATTATGTTATTACTAACAGATAACCATTTGTGACAGTTTTCCTACCAATATGCTATTGTTTGCAGTTTGTATTAATTTGATAAGATTACAAATGTTGTCACTACTCTTGACATATATATATTTTTCAGTATTATGGCCAATCAATTTATTTAAAGTGCAACAGCAAATCATAAACAGACTCTACACTATATTCAAAATGTATTTATTTCTTAAATGTCTATGGCTGGGTGGTTACAGGCGGCAGGCACGACCGACGGTAAAGTCAAACCGGTACAGGTGGACTGAACCAATTTCAAAGGGGGGTTCAACCTCCACAGTCTCCAAACGTCCTGAGCCTGTGTAGACTATCTCATTATTTCGAGATACTATCTCAAAATTTCGAGATACTATCTCATTATTTAGAGATCATTTTTATTTATTTATTTATTTATTTTAACAGAGTGTCAGAAATGGGCTTCCATACTTTACAAATCAATCCAATCATCTAGACATATTTAAAGGAACTAGAACTGCAAGTAATTATTATCGGGTTTGGAACTTGCAGGAAAGCACTCACTCTTGAAAAGTATTGTTTTTACAAAGCCTTTTGCTTATGGGTTTTGACACATATAAAAGCAAAATATTTAAAACACAATCCATCATAAAATTTCCATTCCTTGACACCAAACCTTCCCACCACTTTATCATCCTTTACAAACATGTCTGTTCAGATCTGCTCCAAACACCACTCTTTCTTCCCTAGGAATACTCCATCACTTCATCAATGTCCTTCTAGAATTTCTATCTCGTCTATATACATCACATCCCAGCATAACAACTGACATTATTAAATTAATTACCATTAATTTTTACCTTCAAACAAATCACTCTATCTACTCTTTTCATCTCGACTACTTTACTTGCCAAAGGGCTCCTTTTAGAACTACCCCTATTCCACTTCTCTTCCTATCAACACCACAATAAAACAGCTGAAATCCTGCCCAAGTGTTAGGAGCAGGGTTTCCCTCAGTGTGTTATAAGTCTGGCGGGCTACCAGTCTTTACCTGTGCCCCCACCAGACTAAGCATTGCTTATTTATTTCAGTCTTTTTAAAATGTTAATTTTTTTTAAGACTTTATAATTGGTGTTAAGGTGTTAATCTTCCAATCTTTGAATAACACAATCATCAAGGAATATTTTCAAATTTCCTGTCAACTTTAAACATTATTTAACTCAAAAACACGAGGGGCTACTGGAAGAATGACTGCCCAGGCGCTTGAAACACCGTAATTAGCAAATTTTCTGGAGGAAACCTTGAGGAACTAGCCCAAGTGGCTAGAGAGAGAGAAGTCTGGGTCTCCTTATTTAGGCTGCTACCCCCACGACCCAACTCTGGATAAGTGAAAAAAATGGATGGATATGCGGACGTTTGTTGGGATCCAGAAAAAAGTAAGCCATTGTGTACATCACTGAAATGGGAGGGTGGTCCCAATCTTGGGAGAACTGGGCTTACAATTTAAATTGGATCATTGTGTCATCTAACCACTGACTTTTAATTCCTTATTCTGTTTTTAAATATGCTAATTTTCTCTCCATTCAAATTGTCAGAGTTACCTGAAAAATAATCTTTCCTATGAATATAAAATGAGAATGTTGAAATATTACTAACTTCACCTGCAAATTTTGGTCTTGCAATATATTTACTAAAGTGATTGAGCTGTGATCCAACACAGATGGTGTGTTGATGGTGCTGTGATCCAACACGCTTATCGGTCAATGGGCAGAGGCGGGGTACACATTGAACAGGTTGTCATTCGATTCCAGGGCAGCACAGAAATAAACACACCATGCATGAATCATGTATTCACTGGTCATTGTTCCATAAGCCTTTCTTTCTTTTTTCTCATTACCATCATCTCTTCTGTCCCTTTCTCCTCACCTGGTGTACAGGAACAGGATCCATCAACAGGGGAGCACTCTACTCCATTCTTACATTTACAGGTTGCAGAACAGTTTACTCCATATACCCCAGCTGGGCATGGGACTGCACACTTGGAACCCTGGAGAATCGGATGGATAAACAAAGGCTCTGAGTGCAAAAACTCTCCATACCTATTTTACTTACGCAGTTATTTTTAAAGTAACAGATCATTTTGTCAAGGTTTAGCTGTTCAATGCAGCCAGTAATTTCTCTATTTTACATTATTGTAATTTTTTAGTGCAAAAAGGTGCAAAATTTGACTGTATATCATTATTGTTGCTGCGCAATAACATTTTTCACTGTTGGAAAGTCTGTTTACTTCTCTTTAGATTGTGGCACATTTGTATGGAAAATTAATCTGTGGGTTGTGCCTATGAAAAACATCTCCTCTGCCAATGCCCCTATTTGGTGTGGTGTATGGGATGGGATGTTTGAACTTGAAGAAACAAAACATACTGGCAGCATAACTGTGGTAAAACCTCAACCAACTACAACAGTTGGTTGCTGTTGCTCTTTATGAGTGCTCACTGCTGTGGGATGGCATCCATTATGCTTCAAGCTGGCAAATTGCATCTTAATATGTCTGGATAGATTTAGCCTCTAATGATGACAAACTTTGTTTTTCCAATTTATTTCATTTCAGTTTAAATAGTATCAAGTCACAACAAATATCACAAAGCACTTTACAAAGAAGTTACTTCCATTCAATCACACATATTCCTATTGATTATCAATTGCTATGGCGGCGTGCAGAGGTGCAACGTCTTCTCGAGTTCCCCAGATAAACTCTATTTTAACATCTATGAGGCTGCTTTGGGTAAGAGTGTAGTGACAACTTTACGGCTGAAGTACGGCGAGGCCGAACTGATGGCCATTGGAGACAGTTCGGCTGTTAATATATATCACCGAGGCTGAAATCCGCACTTGGGAGTCAGCAGCTCCTCAGATCAATGGACTGACACAGCAGGGTGCAAGGAGCAATGGTCAAAAGAAAATATTATGTCCAAAAACAGAAGAAGCGGGCAGGTGCGTTAGCCCAGCTGAAGGCCAGGAAGTCACCTGTTCCGACTCTGTTTCTGGTCAATGTCCGCTCACTGGATAACAAAGTGTATTTGTTACATCTGAGGCTGAGATGAAGAACTGTGCCATTCTTTGCCTAACGGAAACCTGGCTTAACAGCACCATTCCAGACTCAGACTTCCAGATCAATGGTCTTCAGTTATTCTGAGCAGGCCGCGACCAATGGTCGGAAAAAACACAGGGGGAGGACTTTGTATGTACGTGAATGAAGGTTGGTGTATGAACTTTGGACTGGTTAAAAGCTGCTGCTCTGAGGCGATAGAACTTATGACAGTAAAATGCTGGCCGTACTATCTGCCTCAGGAGTTTACTGCGGTGTTCATCACCATTGTTTAGATCTCGCCAGGTGCTAATGGCAACGAAGCATGTAGCGTGCCGCAACGAGCTACATGACACTATGAGCTCACTGCAGATGAAACACCCGTTTTACGTGGTTGCGTGGGACTTTACCCGCGTGAAACTGACAGACACTCTGCCCAAATTTTACCGGCATGACACCTTTCCTACACGGGGAGACAACACTCTGGAATGTGTGTAATCTAACATTGCGTACAGAGCTCTTCCTCACCACCATCTTGGCCTCTCCGACCATATGTCCATCCTGCTGGTGTCAGCATATCATCTGCTGATGAGACGGATAAAGCCAACAACGAAGACAGTCAATGTGTGGCCCAGGGATGCAGCCTATGTGTACCAGGACTGTTTCAGTGCACATACTGGCAAATCTTCAGAGAGGTGGCTACTTATCAAGGAGAGGTGGACCTGGAGGAATACACCTCCTCTGTTCCTCTGTTCTTGGCTTCACCTCCAAGTGTGCTGATGATGTCACCACCACCTGGACAGTAACCCGTTACCCAAACCAGAAACCCTGGCTGAATGCTGAGGTGAGAGCTCTGCTGAAAGCTAGGGACACTGCGTTCAGGACAGGTGAGGCATCAACACTCCGAAAAGCGAGGAAAGAACTGGCTGCTGGCATTGTGAGGGCCAAAGCCACAGACACCCAGAAAATTCAAAGTCACTTCACCACCAATGACCCCCGGCGCATGTGGAAGGGCATCAAGTGCAACACTAACTACAATATCAGGCATGCACAATGCCCAAGGGACATCTCACTGCCAGATGCACTTAAGTTCTATGCCCGCTTTGAGGATCCTAACATCTCCCTCAGCACTAGACTAATACCAGCACCTTGTGACATCCCTCTCTCTGTGTGACCACAGCAGGTGTGAAATCATCCCCCGTAAGGCTCCAGGCCCCAACAACATCCCAGGACGAGAACTGAGGGACTGTGCACATCAGCTGTCTGAGGTGTTGGCAGAGATCTTCAACACCTCACTGTTACTGTCATCTGTGCCCACCCGCTTAAAGACCGTCACTATTGTCCCTGTCCCCAAGTGCTAGACAGTGATGAGCCTGAATGACTACCGACCTATAGTCTTAACATTGGTAGTCATAAAGTGTTTCAAGAGGTTAGTCATGAATCACTTAAAGGACTCCATCGACATCACTGTGGACCCCATCAGTACACTCACAGGACGAACAGTTCCACAGCTGATGCCATTTCATCGGTGATCCACACTGCCTTCACCCACCCGGAGAGCAGAAACTCTTACATCCGTCTGCTCTTTCTGAATTTCTCCTCAGCCTTCAACACCATCATCCCACAGACTCTGGTGCAGAAGCTCTCCTCTAATGGACTGAGTTCCAAACTGGGGAACTGGATTCTGAACTTCCTGACCAACAAACCTCAGACTGTCAGGATCCACAACACCATCTCTTCCTCCATCACCCTCAGCACTGGCAACTCAGTCCTGAGGAGCTTTTATTGCAGTGTGGTGGAGAGTGTTCTCTGCACCTGCATCACTGTGTGGCACAGCAGCTGCACTACTTCTGACAGGATGGATCTGCAGAGGGTGGCTGCACAAACGACTGTGGGGAGCAGCCTTTCCTCCACCTCAGACCTCTACACAGCACGATGGAGAAAGAGGGCACGCCTCATTATGTAGGACTCCACCCATCCTGCACACAGACTGTTTCAGCCGCTCCCCTCAGGCAGGAGGCTGAGGAGCATCCAGAGCAAAACCATCAGGCTGAGGTACAGTTCTTCCTTTCAGCCGTCAGACTCCTGAACTTGGGCTGCACCAAATTCAGCTTTTTCCCCTAGATTATGTACACACAGACACGTTACTTTATATATATATCTCACTTAAATTGCTTTATTTATTTATTTTTCTGTGTGGCGGATTTCTTGATCTGGGACCCGAGTCCAAATTTTGTGCCACGAGCTAGCTAGGTGGTATGACAATAAAAAAATCCTTGAATCATACTTATGAAACAGTGCATCACGTTCAGGTCACCATTCAAGTCTGTCCAAAAGGTTTTCTTTCTGGTTTGCTTGCATAGACCCACATAGACACACCGGGGACCCACGGAGGGGCTAAGGAAACGAGAAAGGCCCATAGAGGGGCTCTGACTCTGGGGGAGAAAACCCATGATGGAGCTCTAACTATGGTGCTCAGGAGGCTGGAGACCACGAGAAGGCTGTGCAGCCTGGAATCCACAAGGAAGCTGTATAGCAGAGGTGGGCAACCCCAATTCTTGAGAGCCGGTGTCCTTCAACTCTTAGATATCTCCCTGGTTCAACACACTTCAATAAAATAGATGAATAGAATATACTTTGGTGATCCCCAAGGGGAAATTGGCAAGCTACTCCATCTGTGGTAATAAATATCAATAACACAAACATAACCATATGAGACAACATTTAGAAAATATATAAAATGTATACCTAAGAGTGATGAGAGTTCAAAATAACCAAATATAAATAAATAAATGCACATGCAAATATGTTAATCAATAAATAATCTATAAATGAGTACAGAGAGAATTTGCATTAATTAGCTCAGAGTTGGGCATTGTAAAGCCTGATGGCAACAGGCAGAAATGATTTGCTGTGGCAAAATGAGTCTCTGGCTGAAAGTGCTCCTATATCAGGCCAGTAAGTCATGCAGTGGATGAGACTCATTGTCCAAGATGGTTTGCATCTTCTTTCTGACATTACTGTCAGAGTCCAGCTCCACTCCAACGACATTGCTAGCCTTCCGGATCAGTTTGTGCAGTCTGTTGGTGTCCTCCACCTTCAGCCTCCTGCCCCAGTACACCACAGCATACAGGATGGCACTGTCACAGACTCAGAATATTCTGAGCAAAGTCCAGCACATGTTGAAGGACCTCAGCTGTCTCAGAAAGTAGAGGCGACTTTGGTCCTTCCTGTACACAGCGTCAGTGTTCTTGACCCAATCCAGTCTTTTGTTAATGTGGACACCCAGTTATTTATAGTTCTCCACAAATCACCTCCTAAGTAGTCAAGTTCTCCAGAATCCTGCCATTTACCTGCCATTGTGATCTGACTCAGGTGTGTTGAAGCAGAGACGCATCTAAAAGTTGCAAGACGCCAGCCCTCAAGGCCTGGAGTTGCCCACTCTTGCTGTACAGCCTGGAGCCTATGAAGGATCTCAACAGACTCCTGTCTCTGCTGCCTACAGAGAGGCTGAAGGTTCTTCAGTTGCTGACTGAGAGGCTGAAGTGACACAGGCTCTTGCTAGAAATTCTGATGAGAAGTGTGTTGCAGTAGTCCAGTCTGGAGGGGACAAAGACATGGACCAGTTTTTTTGGCATCTGAGAGGGAGAGAACGGGACAGATTTGGGAAATGTTCCGTAGGTGATACGAAGACTTGCAAAAGTGTTTGATATGGATTAAAAACTGAGCTGGAGGTCCATTTTTACAGCAAGATTTATGACTGTTGATAAAAGAGGAATATTGGAACCAAAAAAGGAGATGCTGGTTATGGGTGATGATTGGGTCTGATGAGGAGTGCCCAAAAGAATGACTCCAGTTTTGGAGCTGTTGAGTTGGAGAAAGTTGTGCTCCATTCATACATTTATGACCTCTACACAAGTGAGTTTTGATTTGGATACTGGTGGCTATGAAGGCAGGGTTGCACCTGTGGCCTTTACACAAAGCTGTGTCATTAGTGTAGCAGTGAAAAGAGAAACCATGATGGCTGATGACCTGACAAAGGGGAAGGAGGCAAAGGATAAAGAGAATGGGACCAAGGACTGACTTCTGGGGAACACAGTAAGTGACTGTAAATGGATTTGATGCAGAGTGGCCCATGAGATGATTTTTAAGGTGTATGGCAACTGCTTTCTCTAGCACTTTAAATATGAAGGATTGTTACGGCTACTCTTGCAGTCAACCAGTTCCAAAAAATCAAAAACTGCCAGAGTAGTTCCTAGGAGGAGGTTTTTCGACTCACCCAAAACAAAAAGCACTCATGGAGAGTTTTCAGGTTTCAAAAGTTGTGTTTTCTTTACTTATAAAAATAACAGAAATATTCTCCGAATTGACTTATAAAAAATAGAAATATAAATGTTAATTGGTGTGTGGTAGAAAAACTGTTTCACTCTTTCACCAAACAATCAGATCAACCACAACAACTGCTTCTGCTTGATAATCACAGCAGGAGGCTGACTGACGAGGAGGGTCTAAGCAAAACAAATAAATAAATAAACAACAATAGATCTACCATTTACATAACTTTAAATCTGTAACATTAATACTTTACCAAAAGTTAATTAATCTAATTCTTAATAGGCTCCAATAAGGGTTGATGGATCTGATGAGTTTTGATTGGGATTTTTGGAAACAAGAAACCACGAAAGGACTTCTTGGTGAAGAGTGTTTTTTTTAAGCAATGGTCTGATTACGGCTTTCTTTGAGATGAAGAGGACATGACCAGATTGGAGAGTGGTTTATGTAATTAGGGGACTTCAGGTGTTGATGTGGATTTTTACTCAGGAGGTTGGGAATGGCTCCAGATCACAGGTGGAGGGTTTCATCTTTCTGTTGATGCTTGACATCTCTTCTGATGAAATTAATAAGAAACGGTTTAGGGGTTTGGAGATGGTAAATGTACGAGGAACAACTTTCTGAGGTGTTGGTGGACATCTTCAAGTCATCTTCAACTACTAATGTTATCTATGTTCAAAAATGGGTAGAATTGGTTACATTCACTTGAGTAACCTGAGGGAGAAGGTACTTGTAAAAGTGGTTTTACTGCACTACTGTACTTTTTTCTTTTACTTGAGTGATATGGCTATGTAGATTGATTTTGCATTTAAAGAAATAGACTTCAGAGATTAGAAACATTGGATTCTAATATTTCTGCAACTTATTTGTGCAATTTTATGGTTAATTGAAGTGCAGGTATTGTGCCACTAAGATATATTTTTAGATACACAAATCATACATTTGAGTTTTTTCCCTTTTTTATACTCCCATTATTTATTTTTTTCACACAACAGTTTTGAATTTCAGCTATGAAAGAAAATTGCTCTGACCATAATTAACATGTTTCATGGATATGATGGGATATGTGAAATGCAGGAAAGAACATGTCAGGACAGGTAAACTGTTTGGCTTGGCAGTAGTATTTTAGGAGAAATTTTTTATTTGTCTGTATAGTGAAAATAGCAAAGATTAGATTTGAACAATTAAACTGCTTTATTCGCAATCCTTAATAATTTTAACTTTACAATGTAAACTGTAAATGAATATGCTTTAGGAGTATATTTTAAATTTTCAATAGACTACTGCATAATCAATTTTTTTAATCTCTTAGTAGCATATGTCTTAACTCTAAAGTTCACTTGTATGTATTTGTGTCTACACGTACATATAATTCAGGATGCACTCAAATTAATACATGTGCATGCAACAAATTAATTTACCATAAAGCCAGGAGCACAGATACATTCTCCAGTCACACTGTGGCAGTCAGCTCCATTCTGGCACTGACACAAGTCACTGCAAGATTTGCCATAAAATCCTGGTGTGCACGTCTCATTGCAAAAGAGTCCTGACCAACCAGCCTGACATGTGCACTCCCCTGACACTGGGTGGCATCTAGTGAAAAAGAAAACATGACATAATCACAAAAATTTACTTCACTATATTAGAGTACTAAATTGAACTGCTTTGCACAGTTTTATCACAGAAAAAATGATTAATGGTACAGTTAAGTCCCATATTTTTTATACTCCTAACAAGTTTAAAGTAATCTTTTAATCTTAGTAACATGTCTCCTGAATAGAAGTCAATGGCCTACACACTATGTTTTTAAAATATAGAAAAACAAATTTCATACAGTGTAATTTTATCACTTAACACAGGGTGTTATCACTTCAAAGTTCTCCCACTTCTTTCAATATAAAACCTAATTTCCAGAAAAGTTTGTTTTCTAAACTGAGAAAACCAAAATTTGTAAGCTTTACAAATTGACATAGCTGACAGGCAGTCTATATTAATTACATAATTAATAATTATCAACGTATCTCTCCTCGCCAATGAATGATGAGGTAGGTACCATTCTCCCTGCTATCTTGGGAGTATTAACTGCATATGTGAGCGGTTTGATAATGCTTCATGTTTTTTACTAACTCGGGTGTACTAAAAACAATTCTTAGTAAATTTAGAATTCAGTACCAGCAATGTTCAAAAAATGGAAGAGAGGCCTTACATAAGTCTCCTATTTACTGACACTTTTATAACTGTGGGAAAATATTGACCAGGGTAAGTTTTAAAGGAATATGTATATCTTGTTGATTGGGATTCTCTGCTTGTTTTCTATTTAATGCATAGACTTTGACTAAAAATATAGAATGTTTGTTTGATCAATTGTAATTTTTAATTGCTTAGTGGATAAAATATTCTAACTTTTCTCTTTTCAAAAGATATTAGTTGTTTAAATTACTCAAACTTTATGTGGACATCCAGCATACAACTGGCCAGTCAATTAAAGTTTATGCCATTCCTGTCTTTGCATTCTATTACATATTCCTAAAAAAAGTCTATTTTTTCTTTCTTTTGAGTGATAGACAACTTAAGGACTTTAAGACAGCTGACCTGCAGTGTGCAAATACAAGAGAAGAGAGATTTGCCATTTAAAACAGCATTTTTTTTAAACTACAGCATACCTTTATGTGGAACAAGCTGTAACAAGCCCATAAATATTTCTTACTTCACTATTTAAATATTTAGTGTATAACTGTGTATGACTTTTCTTGTTCACTGTGCTTTTCAGCAAACCACACAGCTTGAATCTTGTTCTCGACAATATATTGTTACTAGCCATGCCAGTAACAATTTTATGAAGACATTCCTCTTTTCCTTTTGATTCTTGGACTAACTGTGATACAGAGAAA
The DNA here is from genome assembly GCA_903067065.1 of Brachyrhaphis terrabensis. NCBI lineage: Eukaryota > Metazoa > Chordata > Actinopteri > Cyprinodontiformes > Poeciliidae > Brachyrhaphis > Brachyrhaphis terrabensis. The sequence goes on along the minus strand of CAEGAG010026634.1, from coordinate 12,054 downwards.
TAAAATCAAAGATAATTTCACTTTGTTGAAACTGCTACAATCTTCATTTAATTGAATACATTAAGGTTTCAACTCAAATCACTATTGTCCAGTTTATAAAAAATAAATAAATAAATTTAAGCTTACAGAAATGTAATTTTCCTTGGATTTAACTTGTGTGGTAAATCCAAGTGTGTATGTTGGAGTGATAGCAGTCATTAGACTGTTGTCATAAGAATTAAAAAAGCCAGTCTGCTTAATTTTCCCAATTAAGCAGACTGAACTTTAAAAACTCATCTCCTAGTACTTTCTTGGAAGATTGTCTTCAAAGTTGAAACACATGCATTTACAGGAAGTTTTTATTTTTTTGTTTCCCAGTATAATAGATCAAGCTTTGTCTTGCATAACACTTGCAGACCCTTTGTAAGTTCAGAAGAAATCCTGTTTGCATGTCAGTTAGCACGTCAGACCCATCAACTAACAGCCACCTGTTCTTGTGTTAAATGTCAGACTAGCAGGGACTGGACAGAGTAGTAGGAGGACCAGACGATGACCAAGAGTAGCATGTAGAGGTTGTATTGTATGTGAATGGAAATGGGGATGTACTGCCGATCTGTTCTGTCACTTTGCTTTTATGTTTTTATGTTCTTATGTATTTATTCATGGTCACTGTCCCTTTGGATGGGTTTTTTATTGTTGTATTGCAGCTTTGCCCCTGCTTCCAAGATGAATTTCTCCTATGGGAGACTAATAAAAATTATGTTATCTATCTTATCTTATCTTATCTTATCTTATCTTGTGTGACTGTCTGACATATTAGTCAGACTAGCTAAATACTAGACCTGGAAACTTGCTTTTGCCCCTAAATATGAAAACTCTACACCGATTCATAGACATATAAAGTACCAGTGAGTATTCAGGAAAGTAGAAAACCAATCGTTTAAATGTGTTTCTTCTTGCACAATAAAGTTTATTAAAGTCAGTTAAATAATTTACAGCATACCTTAGAGTTCTCGGGGCGTGGCATGGACAATTCTTTTTGCATCTTAAACCATAACGGTCTTCAGGGCACAAGCGGATATCACATTTTTCTCCTGTGTAGCCCGCATCACACAGGCACGTTCCGTTGATATGAAAGCAGTTACTATTGTTCATACAGTGGCAGGTCTTTGCACAGCCAGCACCAAAAGTACCAACTGGACACTCATCCTGGCACCTGTCATCAGTAAGACAGAAATATGCATTGTCATAGATTTGGCAAAGCAGCGTGCTGGTATGAAAAGCGTTAATAAAAATACATTTAGAAATTTTGTACAAAAGTTCTGAGTATAGGTCCCCGACCTTGTGAAGGAATCTGGTTCTTTCAGTCTTAGAAAAAAAACTCATCTCATCTCTGTTACGCAAAGACCGCTCACCTTTACACTTCAGGAGATTTGAAGGAGGAAAACTCAGCACGCTTCAAGTAGGGTTGGGCCATATGATATCATTCGCGATAACACAGGTAAAAAAAAAAAAAAAAAACTTGCACAGGAAAATAAATTTTATCGTGACATGCTTATTTCATGCCGTAAATACATCATCCCACCACATGTGCAGTGATATTGAAATTTTAAAGGTGAAGGCAAACATTGCTGAACTGTCATAAACACAAAGAATTTGGTCAGCTGGTTTACAGTCTGGACTGAACTGAATTTGACAGAATTAGCTGATATCTGCGATAAGGATATACACTTCAGCTCTGTGTCAACTCGCCTCTCCTCTCCACATGGGATAGAACAAACCTATCAGCCACAGCGCAAAACTTTCTGAAGCACTGACGTCTTCCCAAAAAATAAATAACTCGAATCTTTGCACAAAGTTCAGGGCCACTGAGCAATCTGAAACAGGAGAAATATCTCCTGATTGTTTTGTCCGCACCCGGTTGACTGAAGGTGCAAGAATACAATGTTTCACAGAAACATAAAGAAACCAGCTAATTGCAGCCAGTTACACCTGCTAACTCGTAAAGAATTATATAAATCAGTGGAAGTGAGGGTTTAAGGTGTGAATTGCTCTGTGACCCAAATCAGATATTTCTTTCGGAAAAATATGAAACAAACTTTGCACATTATTGGCACTGAAGGGCAAGGGAGAATGAAGAGATGAGAGCCAAAACCTTAACACAGTGTTAAGGTGTTAACATAGCTATGTCCAATGCATTCCAGTTCAGTCTTCAACACAATAATCCCAGACAGACTCATTACTAAACTGATCACTCTTGGTCTTCCTCTTGTCACATATCCCTGGATAAAGGATTTACTCACAAACCAATGCCAGACTCCTCATATCTCCTCTATCCACAAACTGAGCATCAGTTCCCCACAGGGTTGTGTGTTCTACATCAATGGCGAGAGGGTGGAGAGGGTCCATACTTTCAGGTTTCTTGGCGTCCTCATCTCTGCCGACCTATCCTGGACTAACAACATCACATCAGTCATCAAGAACACTCAGCAGTGACTTAACTTAGTGTGAGTCCTCAGGAAGCACAAACTAAACTCCAAGCTACTATTGACCTTCTACCGCTTATCCATCAAGAGCCTGCTGACATGCACATCACAGTATGGTACAGCAGCTTTACTGTTGCAGATACGATGAGGCTCCAGAGGATTGCAAAGGCAGCTCAGGGGATCATTGGACGTCCTCTCCCCTCTACGGTGGACATTTACAGAGAAAAAAACACAATTATCAAAAACATACTTTTTCTAAATTAATCCATTTCTAAATTAATCCTCTAACTCCAGAATGAGTTAGAGGATTTCTTCAACCACAAATTCCAAGTAACTTACTAAAAGTGAGTGTTGATAGCAATTTGATAAAACTGATTTAGATCAAATTACTATTTTCAGTTCGATACCATGTTTGATTTATAGTGCATAGGAGACATTGGATGCATTATATGCATCCATCCATCCATCCACCCATCCATCTCTCCATCCATCCATCCATTTTCTTCCGCTTATCCGAGGTCGGGTTGCGGTGGTAGCAGCCTAAGAAGGGAAGCCCAGACTTCCCTCTCCCCAGCCACTTGTTCCAGCTCTTCCGGGCGAATCCCAAGGCATTCCCAGGCCAGCCAAGAAACATAGTCCCTCCAGTGTGTCCTGGGTCGTCCCCAGGGCCTCCTCCCGGTGGGACGTGTCCGGAACACCTCACCAGGGAGCTATCCAGGAGGCATCCTGACCAGATGCCCGAGCCACTTCGACTGGCTCCTCTCGACATGAAGGAGCAGCGGCTACACTCTGAGTCCCTCCCGGATGACCGAGCTTCTCGCCCCATCTTTAAGGGAGAGCCCAGACACCCTACAGAGAAAATCCATTTCTGCTGCATGTATCCGTGACCTCGTTCTTTTTGTATGCATCCTATAGGTGGCAAATGGCCTTTCCCCTTTTGAATCCTCTGTGGGGTACCAACCTCCACTCATCCCTTCTGATGAGCCAACTCCACCAGCATGCAGTGGTGGTGGTACCGCACTGCATGCAGGGGTTGGGGGGGTGGGAGTTCAGCCCTGAACTACATTGGGCTGAACTCCCTCAATGCAGTTCATTGGATGAGTTCAGCCCCCCCAATGAACTGCATTGGGGGAAAATTACCAAAACTAGGTGGTTTGCCAAACCACCTAATTTTGCAAACTATGTGGTGATCTCTGGATCCATGAGGAGCTGTTTCACAACAGTAGGATTACAAAATCCAGGATAAGAGATAAGGCTAGGCTTGACATAGCACCTGGCTTTATCTGTTTCCCTAAGATCAAACCAGGCTCATCAGCTGCGACTGTTGAGCCAGGCTAAAGTAATTCAGATTTCTTCAAGAGACCATGAGATCAACCACAGATTTATTGATGCTATGCCAGATAAATCGCATACGTCATACCTCACATCAAACAAGAAACATATTTTGATGAATAACTATGAGGAATTTAACCACTTTATACTAAAGAAAGAAAACTGCAACTATAATAGCAAACAATAACAGATCGACTGAATGTGTAATTTGCCCAACACATTAATCTATTAACCATTTCTAACTAAAAAATGTCATTTGTTTGTTCCTTCGTTTGTTTGTTTCTTTATCAACCTTTTAACTAATCCCCTCAACACATGCTATTGTCTGTTAAATTCCTTTCTGTCAAATCTAGAACAGTGGTTTTCAGAAACACATACGAACAATAACATTGTCTACATAGATCAGTCTAAAAATGATAATGGTGATTTCAACGATCCTAATGTTAAAGTACTAGTTGAATACCAAAATGAATTTGTGATGTTTAACGCAGATTGATAAAGACCAAAACAGAAAAAGGAATCACGGCAAAACATATTTGTTTATGATCGGTGTGACTGCTGATTGAATAAGGCACTATTCTTAACACAGGATAAATGTGTGTAGAAATTTCAGGCACGATGGTTTGTGATCTCTGGACATTTTGATGCAGGTCACAAAAGTAAGAACTGAAATGGGTAAAAAGGCTTTTAAGATCTCTTCCCCTTGCCACCTGGAATATTACAGAGAAGAATTGAAAATGATAATTTCTCATCATTTAGTGGCAGTTCAAGTCAGTTTTCAAGGACAGAGATATCAACTCACTTGTAATGTTTAACAGCATGTCTTATATTTGTTATGAGCCAGTTTGTAGATGAGGGTAGAGACGACGATCAGACCCATAATATAAAGTAGAGTGTTTAATAAAGTTTTTCAGGGAACAAAACGCCAGAAACAACAGGTGAGCCAAGAAAACACAAAGAAAAAGAAACTCAGAATGTTCATGCAGACAGGGTGGCACCTGCTGCAAAACATCTGGTGGGCGGATGTTTTGCAGCAGGCTGGCGGCCAGCAACAGCGTGGGGGTCGGACCCATTGTGACAGATCTGGAGGGTGGCCCAGGGCCGCATGGACCCACAAAGAGGCACTGGAGGGTGGCCAGCAGGTGGACCTGGAAGGCCGGATGAAAGCAGGAAGCCGCAGAGCAGGGACGAGGAGAGGAGCCGGCACCGGGGGTGGCGTAAAAAGAAGCTGCGGAGTAGGCAGTGGAGGTAGCAATGAGGTGTACTGCAGCGTAGTCTTCACTGTCCGTGTTCCGGGGCTTGACCAACACTCGCAGAGAGAGTGCAAGGCACTGGGAGTACATCATGGAGCAATTTCTGTAGGCGGCCTCTCAGGGCGATGTGGAGCGGAGTGTGGAGAAGGCGTCTTGGACCTTGGACAACCCCCGCAAAGGAGATGCAAGGTGCTGACTAGACGTATCCCCAGAAACGCCTCAAGTGCTTTTGTATTAAAAGATGTTAAGTAGACAGGAAATGTAAAAATATTACTAATTATATGTTACGGGAAAACATCGCCAGTGAAACACTATTTAAACCCACAACTAGTCTTTAAAACAACAATTCAAAAAATACAATTAAAATGAATATCAAATATTTGCACTTCTGTTTAATCCAAATTTAGTCAGCAGCTCCTTAAGGCCCCCCGGGGCTTCAGGAGCCCATTATTGTTAATATTTTAACACAGACCACAGATATGTAAATGTAACATTTGTTTATTGAGATTATCAATGCTGTTGAATTTGATGTAATGGTTTCAGCATACATAAATTAAAATATTTTTAAATTGATTGATATTCATATGTAAGATTTTATGGAGCTGGCAAGTTTACACCTGAGTGAAGTTGGCCCCCCCACCTTCTTCAAATCAAACAAAATAGATGTCAACTCGGTTACGTTTGTGCTGGTTTGTGCAGAAAATATTTTCGTTTGTGCCACTATCATTTTAAGTGGGGAAGCTGGTTGACCTTTCGACCTTTAACCTTTCATTAATATCTTCAAAGCCAAAGCAGCACAAACAAAAAATTTTGCTGCACAAACCAGCACAAACGTAGTTGAGTTAATTGACACCCGTTTTGTCTGATTTGAAGAAGGTGGGGGGCTGGTTGACCTTTGATGACCTCTAAAAACATTTCTTTATATCTTTAAAATGATAGCAGCACAAACGAAAATTTTTGCTGCACAACCCCACCAGCACAAACGCAGCACAAATGTTTGACACCAATTTTGTCTGATTTGAAGAAGGTGGGGGGGGGGCAACTTCACTCAGGTCAAGTATACTTTGTAGAAGCTGAAAGAACAATATTCATAGTTAGAATGTTTTGTTAGCATAGCAACAATCTGATGCTGTGAGTTTAATCTTTGAGCTTAAGCTCTGTTTGTTCACAAAGACAAACTAATAAACTGCAATTATAACCTATTGCTTTTTAGGTTGGCCAGTTAAACTACTCCCCCTCTCCCAGATTAAATCTAACACAGAAGCTGTTAGAGATGCTGATGTTTTTAGCAACAAAATTGGTTCCTAAGTCAAATTCTGCTCAAGGCCTCATACAACCTTGAAATGGCCCTGCACGATGAGTTAAATCCGCTGCACTGCGCACAACAAACGGGAGATTTAATTAAATGCTGCTAATGGTGGCATTTGCAGCTCTTCCATTTTGTGTCTGTTGAGTTTTTAATAAGGGCCGCAGAAATTGTTTTGGTTGCTCGAGTTTATGGGATGAGCTTTTCAGATATTCGCGCGGCCACGCTCATTAACTCTGGCTATGTGGACAAAGCATTTGATATGGGTTTGTGCATTGTGTAACCGGAAAAATACAAAAAAAATAATAAAAAAACAATATAAACCCAGCATGATGCGTGACTACAACGTGAGCACGAAAGCTCCTCCCCAGGCTGAACCTGCATGTTGAGTGGTTAGCTCTGGTTTGTTAACCACTAACACTCCGGCCAATCGGGACCCCAGTCATCAACTTTACAGGGAAGACAGAACCACATGCCGGGCAGCGTGTTGAGATGTAAACACCCCACATAATTCTTTGTTCACAAATAGAAATCATTCTCACTGCTTCTTCAACGCACACCTCTGAAAGCGCAACTACAAGTTATTCCTGCAGTTCACATAGAGCTGCGTGTAACCGGATCTGGAGACATACAGCCAGGTTACATGCGCAACCAGAGCTAACGCAGTGGGGTTTAAACTTTTACCTTAATGTGGAGTAGGCTACTCCAGAGAAACATAATTCCTCACAGGGGGTTTATGTAAATATCCATACAGGTCAGCCTGGGTCCAGTTTGAGTGAAAGGAGGCAAGCGATCTGCGCTGAGGTAAAGTTAAGACATCCAATTGCTGCAGCGAGTGAGGCAAGGTGCAGAGGCGCCAGCGGTGTGATTGGTCCGGCTTTAAATGCATAAACTGTAAACTTATCTTTCAAGAATAAATTTGCTCCGCCAGTGAAACGCTCTGAGCAACAGAGACGCTTTCAAAACATATTAAATTAGTTTAAAGAAATATGTATATTTTATTTATTATAAATTTTTCTAAAATCAAAAACATGGACGGGGTGCTCGTAAAGCAAGGCGGAGCGCCAAGTTTATAATACACTGGGGGAAACCCTCAGAATGTTTAATAAAGTTCTTCAGGGAACAAAATGCCAGGAACAACAGATGAGCCGTGAGGACTGGACACAGACTCAGGTAGCTTACAACAATGACAAGTGATGATAAGGATCCCTTGGGGAAACACTGACACATGTGAGTATAAATACACAGCAGAAATAATCAAGGGAACAAGAGACAGGTGGGACTTCTCAGGGACTCGACAAGACAATATGGCGACAACATTTACTAATAATCACACAAAAACCCAGATCCTTACAATGTTTATGTTTGTGTCTTGGTCTTATATTTCGATCTTATTGGTTTTTTATGCAGCTGTCTTTGCCAAGTCACTCTGTTTTGATCTCAAAATGTTCTTTCTGTTTAAATAAAAACTTAATACATCTTAAGATCCTAAATGTCAGCGAATAAAGAGCTGGAACTATCTGAACGTATCAAGAATGATCTTCCTGCAGATAATGTACAAGGAAGCAATAAATCCACTAAACACAATAAAATTATCTAAAATAAATTCACTCTTTTAAAATTTTGGCACATCTTTACTACTATTTATGTCACAAATTGTAAATTTTTCTCTATACTAGGAGCATACTTGGAACATAGCATGTCCTGTGATCGTAGAACAAAATACTTCACAAAGGTCAGTATTTTACAGGTGTCAAGACTGTTAAATAGTTACTATCACCATCAAACAGCATTGATGATGGTTAACTATTAAAAAGTGCTGTCAACTTCTAATTTGGAATTTTTTGTTACTCTTACTTGGTGACTTCTGTTAACTTCTAGATAGCTTCAAAGTTAGAAATTTGGGAATTTAAACTGAATAATTTTTAGTTTCTAACTCACATAAGTTCAACAATAGACCATAGAACTGAACAAATTAGATGTTACAGTGATTGACATACAAATATGGTAAATCATATTCAATCATATTTTTATGATTCAACATAGAAATATGTTCAATCATTGTTTCACAATTATTATTGTTCTGTGTACTGTGGATAAAAGCAAAAAATATATATATGTTTCTGGCATTTTTTTCCATTTCACCTTACTTACAAAGTTCCTGTGTATCCTGGTGAACAATTGCATTCTCCAGTCACATGATGACAGATGGCCCCATTCTGGCATTGACATGTCCATTGACATCCATTTCCATAAGAGCCAGTTTCACATTGGGCCTCACAGCGCCAGCCACGGTATCCAGGAGTGCAGATACAGGATCCAGTGATAGGGTTACAGAGTGCTCCATTCTTACATTGACATCTATTGCTGCAATGGGGGCCCCAGTGGTCACTGTCACAAGCTGCAGAAAAGATAAAAATAAGAAGGATTTAGGACTTCCTCTAATATGTATGCTGGCTGTCCATTAATATCTCTAATTTGTTTCCAAGTGTCAAGAGGAACAAAAAGATAACTTAAGAAATTATGAATGTTTCTTAAAGTAATGCCTAGCTACATTTAACGAATTGAAATAAATAACCAACTGCCCCTTTGCAGAACTTCTTCAAATTAAGTATAAAACTTAAACCTTAAGTTGAAATTAATGTGGAGGGAAACTATATAAACAACATTAATTAAGTGGGGGAGTAAGTTTTAAAAGATATGACTACTGAGTGCTACTACTTGCAACAGATGATGATGGAAGTAGATACTAGAAAACTAAGGTAACATTTACAAAACATCAACAGGTATTCAGCTTTATCATCAGATCAAGCTAAGTACATGTAACTTTTCCTGTGCAGTGACAATTTTGAAATTAGGTAACATTTCACCAACTGAAGAGATTATAGTTGGCAAGCACTCTATGATAGTTGGCAAGCACTCTTGCCAACTATCATAGAGTTGGCAAGATCACAGTGAGGATAACATCCTCACTTATGTTATCCCCACATGAGTGAGGATAATCCCACATAAGTGGTTCAGCTTTGCTTAATGATATCCCTCTAGATTTAGAAATGGACAGAACTATCTTTTGGACTTCTCTAACCGGCTAAATTTATTAGATATTTGGAGACATCGTCATCCTACTGACATACAATTCACCTGGAGTAACAAAAGCTTTTCAGTTCAATCTAGAATTGACTTATGGCTTATTTCAGAGGACATAGAGAGTCAAGTAATGGAGGTTAAAATTTGCCCTGCAGTTTTTTTTATTTTAATTTTTTATTTCCTTTATTTAACCAGGTAAACCCCATTGAGATCTGGATCTCATTTTCAAGAGGGACCTAGGCAGAAATCTGCAATACACAACAACCTGATTACAAAATAAAACCAATTAATACATATGCACAAACATAAAACAATAAAAACAATTTAAAAGCAGTGACAATGTTTCATAGAAGCTTGTTGCCTATCTTTAAGAACTGCTCGAAATAAGTCCAATGAAATAGTTTCCGACATCTTGAGCTCATACTGGAGCTGATTCTAGGCTGTAGGAGCAACACACTGAATGCTTTCTTCCCTTTTTCAGTTCGAACACGTGGAACATGCAGAAGAATAATGTCATTAGAGCGTAAAGAATGTGAACTGATAGATCTATTCAAGAGAGAGCTTAAATATGCTGGTGTTAGTCCAAGTAGAGATTTATATATCAAGATCATCAAATGATTGTTTCTCCGTACACTTAAAGGAGGCCATTCAGCTTTTGCATACAAATCACAATGATGTGTAAAACGTCTACTACCAGTTATAAATCTTGACTGGTAGTAGAGATATTTTCTTTAGAAAAAAAAAAATGAGTACAAGTTTTCACTGTTGAGACTGATTCAAAATAACAGTGGGCATTTTCCAGTGGTGCACAATTGTCTGTCAGTTTAATATGAAACTACAGTTTCTATCTTATAGTGGAAAACAATGAAAGACAAAAGAAAGTTATAAGGAATTCAGATCTCCGCCACCCAGCTCTTCCTTGTTATTTCCACAGAAATGTTTCCACTGGGTAATTAGTTGACATCAAGAAGCTAAGTTTAATAGAAGAATGTTTCCTTGTTACTCTAGCGTGCTAATCCTGTTTTATTTGACATAAAAATTGCACAGACGTCTTCTAATTAGGTACTGAATTGTCATCTAATGCATTTAATGTTCTTTTTATTTTCTCACAGGAGATGTCAGCCTTGTGTGGGACTAGCAACGGCTCTACAGATGTGTGTCAAGATGCTGCAGAGAAACAAGCAAGTATAATATTACTCTTAAGCACAATAGGCTTTGAAGCTTATAAAAAGAAACTAGAGAGTGGAGTAAAGAATAAAAGTGTTTATTTTTTAATCCTGTGTCGCCTTTTTAGCAAATAAAAAGTAAATGCTGTCTCAGCTTTTTTTATAGCTGAATATATATAAACAGGCAAATAGAGCATTTTCTTTTATATGCTAACTAAAAAAAAGGAAAAAGAGGAAATATGAGAATAGAAAAGATAATATTAATGCAGAGTTGAGAACAAATGTGATTTTTAAATAACAGTGTGGAGATGTAAAATACAGTTTAAACAACAAATCCTTGCTACTACTTTGAGTGTGTTGCCTGCATGCGGAAAGTAAAAGATAAAATACTAAGTGTGATCACAGCGATTGGAAAAACAAAAGGATAACAGAAGATGAAGGAATGCTGAAACATAGTCTATTCAAAGCTGCAAAATAAATCAGGCTGTAAGAAACAAGCCTTGTGTTCTAATAAGCTAGACACTAGCAAATATACAAGTGTTCCAGGATTGGCACAAGGATTATGAGTGGAAATCCAAGTTTACTTGACACCTAACTCAGTGTCATGGATATGCCATCAACCTCCGTAGAGATGATTCCAAAGCAGACAAATATGTCTATTTGAGTTTCGCAACACATTTTCTGGTCAGTTGTGGCCATTCTTAGTATATTATTATTAGGGGGCTATGAAGGAGTTAAACCTACAGTAAGTCTAGCCAAGCCGACCACAGTTCTAATGTTTGCATGAGAAAATGCCAAAATTCTGTCTGACAAGATGACTCCCAGTCTGCAGAAGCTTGGCAGAAGAGCCGCATGCCAGCATGATAACGCCTCAAAGTACGGTGCCAAAACTAAATAAGAGCTTCTAAAGAACCTTACCTAAAAAAAGGAAAGAAGGAAAAATCACATCTCAGCCAAAATTTCAACATAAACTGCAACATTAACATTGTGCATGGCACAGAGTAGTGAGAAGGGGGGGAAAAAATCATTTCCTGCTAATAACCGGTTTACTGACCTTGGCTGCACTAACCGTCTCATGAGTCTGTAATTTTTTAGTGTAGTCAATTTGTAAATTTTTTATAGGAACAAACACACAAATGTTGAGAGATGTACTTACAAGTATTTCGCTACTACATCAATTCTGCTAATTAAGAAATGAGACAGCTGCACTAATTTATGTCATGTACATTTATGTTGTGAATGTAGATTATACGTAGTAAGAATATATTAGTACCGTAATTTCCGGACTATAAGCCGCGACTTTTGTCACGCGCTTTCGACCCTGCGGCTTATACAACGATGCAGCTTATTTATGAATTTTTTTCTAGCGCTGCCAGGGGCGCTCCAGCAGAAAAGGTAAGAGTGAGACAGGTGGAATATATGTGTCGAGGAAGACGCAAGTTAAT
>CAEGAG010026597.1:0-10477 GCA_903067065.1 Brachyrhaphis terrabensis | reverse complement strand
ATAGATAGATAGATAGATAGATAGATAGATAGATAGATAGATAGATAGATAGATAGATAGATAGATAGATAGATAGAGACTGCAGCTGCCTGTTCTGTGCTGGTTTTTTTTTTTTTTTTTTGCTGGTTTCTTGCTAACAGCTGATGTGACAAACTGGACCCAGACAGTTTGACTCTGTGCATCGTGCCAACACATTTCAAATAGTCCTGAAATATTTTCTGTTTGTCAATATCCTTAACGATAAGCATCTAGTTCCTGTAGAAGGAGAGGCGTTCAGACAAGCTAAGTAGTGCCTGACATGAATTGGATTAGACTCTACAGCTCTGTGCTATTGTTTTCCCCCAGCTGCATAGTGAGTAGCTCCACTGAGTTATTGTGAGCATGCTGACATGTTGCAGAGTAGAAGAAGCTCTCTCTCTTTCTCTCTCTCTCGCTCACACACACACACCCCTGTTTGCGCACCTCCCTCCTCCCCACGCACACACACACACACCAGGTGGGCTTCCTGGTTGATCCAGGAAGACTGATTAGTAAATCAACCCCTCTGCTTTCCTCTTCCTTCTACACACACAAACACACACCCACCCACACACTTGGTCACCAAAACAAAAAGACGTGGGGTTTAGTTCCTGACGTAGCAGGTAGTGAATAGAGCCCCTCCCCTCTGCTCAAGCTATTTTAGTCGGGTCTGAAGGGATTAGCTGTAGTTATTATTGTCTGCAAGTCGTTCTCTCTGTGTGTGTTTCTGTGTGTGATGCAATGCTGCATGCAGGTTATCTTTATTCCATGATTTTAGGTTAAATAACCCTAGCTAGGCTAATTTAAGCCGACTTGGTTGTAATAATAATAATAATAATAATAATAGTAGTAATAATAATAATAAACTTCATTTAGAAAGGGACAGTTCAAACATAAATATTATAATTTGCTACACCAGATTGTAGCATAAGCCACTTCTCATCTGCCGTCCCTTGACAGGTTACTAAATGAATATTCAGCCCAATAATAAAGTAAAACAGAAAATATAACACTGCAAGTTGCTTTCTAATCACCCTGCATTAGAAGCAGATTCATACAATTAATGTTTACATATCTGAGCAGTTAGATATGTAAACATACCTAACAACTCATCGGCTTTACTGAAACATCCTTCTTGCTCCTTGTTTTCACCTCTAATCCATGCAGTCAGCTGGAGGTCACAGAAAACCAGCAGCAACAGTGAACAAGTTGCTACATTCCCAACTTTCCCAACACACATTCTGAACCCAGAGTTAGCTGCTGCTAATGTGAACCCCAGGGATTTCCTCTGAACTGTTGTGTTAAACCTGGTGGAATAACTTTCTGTCCCTCAACCTTTGCTGGGAGGTGAACCTCCCCTGGTAAAGGTATTGATGAAGGTTGTCTTCATCTTGCCAGAGATCCTAGCGGTTCTCCTCCAGTCTGTGTCAGATATCAACCATCACTGGTTGGTTGTTTCTAATGGGAATGTTTGGTTGCGTAGCTGGGACAGCTCTCAGGAATTAGACCTGTCCTGTCTGATAATGAGATTCCCAGACCTTTGTTCCACCTCCAGCTTATATAACGGGCTGTTGTGCTGCCCAGGCTGCCTGCGTCAGATCTCCTTTAAGTTCCCCACTCTGCAGCAGATGGTGATGTCATATCTTTTCCTCTCATTGACATTGTGCAGGAGGAAATAAAGTGTTGAACTCAGGGGAGTCAAACTCAGTTTGATTCTTATTAAGATCATGAATGTACTCAAGTGCTAGTTGTGCCAAATATGCATTCATGAAACCCATTAAATTGTTAAAATATTAATACGTGGTTCTGTCTGCGTTCAATAAGTACTTCTTGAAATGAAATAATATTGAACATCTTTTCACATCTGCAACAGTTGTTGCTGATTGTTTTTTTTGCAGACAGATTTTTTTGGTGCTAGTTTAAATATTTGGACCCCGGGCCTTGAGTTTGACATGTGATTTAACTCAATAGGCACATGGGCCTGTTCATGTTTCCTCCTCTGAACCTTTGGGTCTGCATTGGTGCAGATATTCCACCAATGCAGGGTCTTTGATCTAGACACTGCCTCAAATGCTTACGAACTCATTTTCTCACTTCCTGTTGCGAGCACAGCTTCTGAGTGTTGAGGTTTGTTGTGGGTTTTCTTGGTCTTGACATTAGTGACCTGTATCCCCTCATTTGGCAAAGTGGCTAAAACAGATGGATTTGGGAACAATCAGTATCACAACCATTGTCTCTACATCCCAGGTAGTTCTGCGTGTTTCCTTGTGGGGTCCTCGTCTATTGTCCTGTTTATAGTCATAGTTGCATGTCGAGTCATTGCCCTGTTTACCAGCATGGAGTTCCTGGCCTTTTGCTCACCTGTGCTGTCTGGATTTCTCTTATTTCATCATTAAACCATCATTTTCTTAATTGAACCTACTGTACTGTTTGATAACTAGAAAAAATGTTAACGTATGTATGACTGAATTAAATTTTAGTTTTTTGTAAAGTACCTTGAGAAGACATTTGTTATAAATAAAATTGAATGGAAGTGAATTGAATAAAACCAATGTATTTTACGTTACAGATACACTTTGATCTGACAAACCATTTGCTCTTATTCTGCAGACTCTCTAAATGAGGCACTGAAGGCCATCAGTGTGAGCACAGAGCTGATCGAAGAAGAGCTGAAGCCTCATCTGGATACAGTCTTGACTGCTCTGCTGGAGAAGAGTGAGCTCAGATAATATTCAGTGATGTTTGCTTACAAAAGCCACACAAAAAAAGTCCTCACCTTATGCAGGGCTAACAGGGGACAAATCAGAAAGGATTTCACTGATGTGTGGTTATGGCATCTCTTTAATACATTTTAATCTGTATGTATGTAATTTGTGAAAGGGAGAGACTGGTGTCATCAGAGGAAAAAGAACGATGTTTGATAAAGTAGCTTTGTGTGTCCTGCCCACAGAGAAGGATGCGGCTGCTGAGGTAGTGAGAAGTGGGATTCTTCCCTCGCTGGCTCAGGCCTTACGGAGCCGGAGCAGCCTGAGCTGCCAGGTGGCTCTCCTGGTGGCAGAAATGGCTCGAGAAGGTACGCTTTTACTGCTCCCTTAATCTCTGCTACACACCGACAACAAGATAAAACATCAACAATCCAAGTTCTCCAGTAAAATGCTGTTTTGGAGCTGGCTTTAATATCATTCTACGTACAGAGACAAACAATAAGTTCTATTCTATTCTATTCTATTCTATTCTATTCTAGTCTATTCTATTCTATTCTAGTCTATTCTAGTAATGTAGTTCTGAGTTTGCATCGAAGTTTCCATCTGTCATAAATCTAATTTTAGTTGGTTTACTGACGGCCTATGATGCCGTTTAGTTTAACATTTAAACTAAAAATGTTAAGATGTTTACTCTAAAACTGACTTGAAAAATATGAGGTTTTAAGCAGAAAAGCTGAACAAAACCATTTCCTTTGAAGCAGAACATGTGTATGTATCTATATATTGGCATCTAGAAGCTCCCAACTTATTGTGTTGCATTTTGGAGAGACGTTGTCATTCTGATTTCCTTTTCTATTTTTAAAATGTTTAGTTTGGTACCAAAGATTTCCAAGATGAAAGACTCCTCTCCCGTATTTCTTATCAACCTGATCTTGATTCTTGCTAAGTTTCATATCCATAAAAGTAAAACAATGCATAGGAAACTACTTTTTGACCTCTTTGTAATGGGTGTAAAACTGTGTCTTGATTCAATCTCAGACTCAAACAACAAAGAGGCTATAAAAGTCTCCATGCTTCTTTGTGGTCCGTGTTTGTTGCAGCCGCTGTGAGAGAGCCATGCATCGAGGCGGGCCTGGTGAAGGCTCTGGTCCCTCATCTGAACAGCAGCAACCAGGAAATGCTGCTGAACACTGGCAGGGCCATCGGGCGCATCTGCTTCGACAACGGTGAGTAAATCTGACAGCACAGTGCCAGTCAGACCTAGTCAAATCCAGTCTGACTTACTTTGACCCACTAAACACTTCTCAGTTTGAGAATTAGATTATTAGACAAAACTCTTTGCAAGAACAGATAAGTGAAATTTCATCACAAAGAATATAATATAAGGTGCAATAAAACATGGGATAGACCGAAGGAAAGGTTTCAGAAAGAAGTGTATGACAAGATATTTATTGATGAAATTAATTAATAATTCAATTTCTAATATAAATACATATTTTCATATTTGTTACAACGTCCTTACGCACCTTCCTTGTCTGACTTTCTCCTCAGCACATCAACAGGACCAGTTAGTCCAGAGTGGTGTAATCCCCAGATTAGTGTCCATCATGAAGGAGTACCCTGATAATGACCCGCTGGTCAACGTCTGCCTGCTGGCTCTCTGTAATCTGGCTGATATGGGTGATTATCTCCCACTCTTCTTTACATATGTATTACCCCCCTACATGAAAGGCCCTCAGTAGTCACACCTGTATTTAGACATTTGTCCAAAAGTCTGGGTACATTGTGTGTCGCCTTTGCTTGTTTTCCATCTCTTGCCTCTCATTTCCTTTAGAATTTACAAAGTAAAGTCCATGAACGAGACAAAGATCAGACCTTGTTCACAAGTTCTTAGTTACTTTATGTTTTTACAGTTCTATTAGTTGATATAATAAATACTGCCACTCTTTTTCTTTTGCTTATCATAGAAGCTACAAACCTTAAGTAATGATAATAATGGTGACTTCTGTGAAATCAAGAAATCAAGATGATATCCCAGCAAAAACACAAACTTTGTGCAGCCAGCAGCTGCAGGCCCCCAGACTTAATGTGACCTTCAGATCTGATCAAGAACAATGTGTAGAGAGCGTCATGGAATGACTTTCCATGGGTTTTCCATCCTTACATCACAGAGTGTAATGCCAAGGACAGGAGCAAAGCACGCTGCCACCAGGCTCCAGTGACACTGAGTCAGAGTGGACAATGTGTGCCTACTTTGTCAAGGCAGATTACCAGAGCTGTGGCAGCAAAGTGGTCAGTGCCTGTCTGGGCTTGAACCTGCTAGTGGACACAGGCTGTGAGGGATGCTGTCAGGCTGGAGAAACAGTCTTATCAGGTTTTTAGGCCTTTGAGACTCCAGAAGCAGCTGATGGGTACTAGCATTTCAAGCACAATATGGCTCTGGTGGTCGCTGATGCAAATCTCAGGCATGGGAAGAGTTTGAATAGACATGGATAACAACTCCTGCTGGAGCGGTGTGAAGCTGCTGGGATGAAGACCAGTGCCTCCAAATCGGAGGCCATGGTGTTGAGCTGGGAAAAGGTAGAGTTGCTTCTCCAGGTTGGGAAAGAGGTCCTGCCTCAAGTGGAGGAATTGAAGTATCTTGGTGTCTTGTACATGAATGAGGGGAAAAATGGAGCGAGAGATCGCTAGGTGGATCAGTGCGGGGTTTGCAGTGAAGCGGGTGCTGTACTGATCTGTCGTGGTGAAGAGGAGCTGAGTCATATCTCTCTATAGCTCTCTATCTACATTCAAACCCTGAAAACAAGATGGCTGCAGAATCAGTTGAGTTTTCTCCTTATGGTGTCTGGGGGCTCCATAAGTGAAAGAGTGAAAAGCTTGGTCTTCCGGGACGGACTTAAAGTAGAGCTGCTGTTTCTCCATGTCAAGAGGAGCCAGTTGAGGTGGCCTGGGCAGCTGGTTAGGATGCCTCCTGGTGGCCTCCCTGGTGAGGTGTCCTAGGCCTGTATCACCAGGACAAGACCTAGAGGAAGACCCGGGACATGCTGGAGGGACTAGGCCTCCCTGCTGGGTTGAGAAGGTTTTGGAGAAGTGGCTGGAGAGAGGGAAGTCTGGGTCTCATTACACAGACTGCTGATCCTGAACATGAGGAAGGTAAAGGACAGATGGACTCCTACAGCTTGTAACGAACCTTCAATGGAAAAGTTGAAGCATGCAGCTGCAAATTAAACCAACTGCAAATGAAAAC
Source organism: Brachyrhaphis terrabensis (assembly GCA_903067065.1). Lineage (NCBI taxonomy): Eukaryota > Metazoa > Chordata > Actinopteri > Cyprinodontiformes > Poeciliidae > Brachyrhaphis > Brachyrhaphis terrabensis. Next base: position 4,507 of record CAEGAG010026597.1, on the reverse strand, counting down.
CTATGACATGTCTTAATGGAATGTTATGTCATTTCTCTTTGGGATTAATAAAGTATGATTGATTGATTGATTGATTGATTGATTGATTGATTGATTGATTGATTGATTGATTGATTGATTGATTGATTGATGTTTGTAAAGGCATGTATCTCAGCAGTTCTGGCAGAATATTCCATGTTCAAGCTCGTCGTCACTGTCAAGGTTCAGACACAGATATTAGGACAACTTGAGTTATTGCAAATAAGCAACAATGTTTTTAGGGGGGCATTTTGCGTTACATATTCACAACTACAGATTGTAAATAATTGTTAATTTAATTGCCAGATCGTGTCTGCCTATGACATGGGTGATTTGTATCTCAGAAAAGCTTGCATCCAGCCATATTTGCTAAAGCCCAGAGTTTTATTCTGATTTCTCCTCGGCCCAAAAAGCGTATTATATGGTAAGGATAACTTTAATAGGCCACTATGTCATTAGTTATAAAGCCTTGTGTTTGCAGACTGTGCACGGGAGGCCCTGGTGGAGCAGGATGTGGCAAACACACTCATTCTTCAGCTCAAACGGGCTCCTGATGCTGAGCGGCGCCATGTCATCCTGGAAATACTGGGCTCACTGGGAGAAAGTGGTAAGACATGAGGAGAAGTTAAGAGAGACTTAACTTCTCCCTGAGGTGATGCAATATTGAGTTGTTGTCGTGTAACAAACTTGAAAAGTGATCAATTATTTCAGTAGACTATAAATTTTTGCATTAAAACTTTTGTTTTTGAAAGTGCCTTTAGATGGCATGTGTTGTTAGTGTCTGCTGTATCAGCAACAAGATTTACATTTACTTGAATCAAGTTAAACTGGTATTAGCACACTGCACAAAGATGATAAAAGACTCTGAGCTGTCAAAGAAAAACAATGTTAATCCGATGCAAACAACAAGGTAAGATAAACAGCTCCATGTCATACACATCTGTCATGCGACAGATGTGTATGACACATCTGTCAAGCTTTCTGGTCTTTTTTGCCACCAGATGCACTGAAGCTGCAGTTTGCAGAATCAGGAGTACCGGAGGCTTTATCACTGATGATCCGAGATCTACAAGGACACTCCGACCCCCATGACCTCTGCAGCATCAAGATCGCTTCCAACCTGATAGTGTCCCTGCTTTTAGGAGGTGAGAGAGAGGAGCAGTGCTACTGAGCTTACCAACAACTATGCAAGACATGTGCAAAGAGTTTTTCTCAGATGGTTTGAGATGAAAGCTCCACTGAGAGCAGCTCAGTCTGGACCATCTGGATGAATAAAGTCTAACTCAACACCGAACAGTGAGTTCTGCTTAACTAACTGCTTTATGAAGCAGAAATTAAAGAAGCATTGTGTCACAGATAGACTGAAAGACCAGTGCTGTTTGTTGGAAAAATTCATAGGAGTGTCATGTAACATTAGAAACCTTAGTTTTTCTTTGTGTGTGTGTGTGTGTGTGTGTGTGTGTGTGTTCCAGATGAATCTATGCAGAAGTGTTTTGGCGAGGGATCAGGCGTGGTCTACCAGGATATTCTGTTGTGGCTGCAGAGCTCCAACACCCAGCTCCAGCTGTCAGGAGCGCTGGCCATTGCCAACTTTGCCAGAAATGGTAAGATTTTTGTGTCTTGTGTGGATGGATGATCTTTAACAACTACAGCCGTGTAAAGGGTCTACTTTGGTTTAATCCCCCTTAAGTTTTACTTTGATTTGCTCTCAAATGCCCCAGGTTATTAATTCTGCAGTAAATCCACTTTTATTTCACCGTGCCTTCTCTCAACTCCAAATCTATAAACGTTTGCCTCCTTTACCAGCGTCATGTCATTATCTGATTCACACCCATTATATATAATCCACCCATTATATTTGGGAGGATTCTGGGCTCTTTTTACATCAGATTGCAACTGTTGTAAGACCTTTAGTTTCGATCACAGCAGTCAGGGGGAAAAAGTGCAGAGAAAGCAAAAAAACTCATAATTTTTTCTCGAATGAAGAAGTGCAGGCAGAGGCGGTCCTGGCCTGTTTGGTTGAGGTTTGCCTTGCTGAGAGGAATTTAACTCACTATTTGTGGAGATGCACAGAATGTGCCGTGCAGCAAAACAAGTTTTTGCCCCTTTACATATTTCTTGTGTTTTTACTTTTAACGTTTCAGATCAGTGTCAGATCAGCAAATCAGTATTAATAACAGACAAATGAACTTGTACAGTACTTTCTCAAGTCCAGAGTTCCCTAACGCGCTTCACACTGCATCCAGTCATTCACACCCACACACACACTCGCATGACAACGGCGACCACAGTCAATACAAACAGTTTTCAAATGATGATTTCATTTATTAAGGGAAACAGTAATGTCTCTGTGACATTTCTGCCAACGTTCCAGTTGAGCAAATTGCTATTTAGATGATATAATATATGAATATGATGAGCAACACTTAGCACCTGGTGCTGGGAGACAAATTGTCAAGTCTGTCACAACCTTCTATTTTTAACTATAGATTAAAAAGGAGGGCTTTTTTCAATGTATTCCTGTTAGCAATGTTTAAAACCTCCTTTGTGGAGGTTTTATTAAACAGAGATGCGCCAGCTCTTGTTTGCTTATTCATTTTTGTATGAATAATATCAATTAAAGCATTACAACAAAAATAGTTCAAAATGACATATTTGCTAACTGTGAGTAGCTGAAATGTTATTAGACTGAGGTGTTTGTGGGATTAGTTACTAAGTGTTGAACTTGCTTTGCCTTTTGTCAGACAGTAACTGTGTGAAGATGCTGGATCTGGGTGTTGTTCCACACATCCTGACCTTGATGGAGCAACATGTTGATGAAGGGGACGTCTCTGTTCAACATGCTGGACTGAGCGCGCTCAGAAACCTGGCCATCCCGGGTACTCTTCAAAGCAAAACATGGTTCAGATGTAACATTTGTGCAGGAACACACACTGTGGATGCTGACAGCATAAAACATGGCGGAACATGGTGGAACATGCGTCGTTCCTCCATAATGTGATCAACTAGATCAAACTGAGTAGCTTTGCTAAATGTTAAACTGATTAAAAATACAAGAAAGATTTGCATCGATTCAAAAACAATAAAACATATGGTTTTAATACAATAAAATGTGAATCAATAGAATTCAATTGTAATTCAGAATCCAATATGGATTTATATGGATATACGTTGAATAGGCGCAATATCAGAAAATATGCTGAAGGCATTGATATTGCTCTGTTGCTCTTTTTAGAAGGTTATCTTGGAAAGAAAAATGAAAAAATAAAATTCACTCAATTTAAAAACACAAAAATATATCCAGGGAGCATGAGTATCTTTTACAAAAGTTAAACAAAAATTATTCACTGTATATTTAAACTGATCAGAAAAACAACAAGCATCACTTCTATACATACAATGATAAAGACATGGAGGCTATTGGGTGGAGTACAAGGGGAGGTCATAGGTCATACATACAGAGCAGAATGTATTAACCAGGATGAATCAATATGAAACCCAAGGCAGCCAGAAAGACTGCCTGGACTGAACTATTAACGGAGAAACAAGATCTATTGATCAGGGATCTAGTTCACGTCTAAGTTATGTTTTTTTAGTGGTTAAAGAACAAACATGGTTTGCACTCGATGAGGCAACAACACACACCAACACACACCTTCTCTGTCTTCCAGCCACCAACAAAGTGAAGATGCTGGAGGACGGAGTCACTGAGAGGATCAAGTCTCTGCTGCGCACCGACATGCCGCCGGTTCAGTTCAAGCTGCTGGGCACACTACGCATGATGGTGGACGGGCAAGGTGAGGGACTGCTGCACTGGGTACAATACACAACATTGATTTAATAAGTACATATAGGTTTTCTAGCACTCACATCAGCTTTAGCTGACGGCACAATAATGGGGGGAAAAAAATAAAATGGAGAAAAAGAAGTTCTCCTGAGGAACTGTCATGATTAGTTACCAAACAGAGATTGGTGATTTTCACTCAAACAGAACTTTATTGATTCTTGCAAGAATGAGCACAGCAAGCAGCCATGTCCAGTGTCCGTTCACTCTGGTCTGTTCTAACTAGACAGAGAGTCACTACCTACTTCTGTTTGAATTCTCAGAGTGATATCACAACATGGGAGTCCATGTTGTGATATCAGTGTTTCTGACTCAGCATTAGGATGGTAACAAAGACCTTCCAAACCTTTGAAACATTGAAAATGGAGGCGCACTCTGTTCTTATCTAAGTTCCAGGAGGATGAAAACACAATGAGCCTCACATGGATGTGGCTAAAGCTGTAAGAGTGTCATAAGGTGTGGGTGGTGAGGTGGTGAGGCAGACGCTGGAGACCCAGGTAAAATGAGAAATGATTTAATGAAACAAACAAAACTAATAAGGCAGAAAACACAAAAATAGTCCAACAACCAGGCAGCACGATTTGGGCAGAATCCAGGGCCCAACACCGGTAGCAACTGGAAGAAACGAATGGACTGACAGGAGAC
>CAEGAG010026548.1:0-41656 GCA_903067065.1 Brachyrhaphis terrabensis | reverse complement strand
TACAAAGTAAACTTTCCTGTTCCTTAAAATCTTACATATAAATGTTAAACAATTTAAAATCTTTTAATTAATGTATGCTGAAACCATTAAATCAAATTTAGTAGCATTGATGATCTGAATAAACAAATGTTACTTTTATGTATTTGTGGTCTGTGTTAAAATATGAGCATTTATGGGCCCCTGAAGCCTGTGAAGCTCGTCCTCCTACAAAGTATGCGATCTTCTTATCTTACGGGCTTGTTGGATTATTGGCCACAGCGGCTCCGTTTCTCGCGGTCTTCCACAGAAAAATCTTCTTTAAACAGGAGATTTCTTTGCTTCAAGTCAGAATTCTTTGCCATTTTCCAGATCAAGTTGAGGAAATGCTGCATAGAGAATTGGATGATGATATCTCGAGGCTGTGGTTTGGTTGGATGTTTTCTAGCCGATAGACTGACTCAATCACCTCCAGAAGCTTCTCTTTGTAGTCTGGGATTATATTCTGATATATCTCCACCACTTTGAGCCTTACATCTTCCGTCCCTTCTTCTGCTTGATCTTTTTTACATTCAATTAAATTTTTAAAATTGTGTGTTCTTTTCAATATTCTAAAAGCTCGATTTCTTTTCCTTATTGCTTCACTGCACTCTTGTGTCCACCAAGATACCTCTTTCTTTTTGTTCTTACCTTTACTTACAGGAATTGTTATTTTTGCTGCTTTCAATATAACTTCCATAATATTTCCTTCTATACTTTCTATATCTAGATTTAAATTGACTTTAAATCTAGTCCATGCATTTCTCACATATATATTTAAATATATTCCATTTTGCCTTACCAAATATCCATCTTTCCTGCTTTTCTACCATCCCCTTCTCTTTAGAAATAAGGATTTTACAAAAAATTGGGAAATGATCACTACCTATTGTTGTTTCTTGCTTTATTTCCCACTCACATAATCCAGCTAAATCTCTGGACACCAGAGTTAAATCTATAGCTGAGCAATTTCCTGTATGCACATCTACTCTTGTTCCCCTTCCATCATTCATACACACTAATTGATTATCTTCCAACAGCTGTTCTATTATATCTCCATTTGTATCAGTCCCCTGCTCTCCCCATAAATTGCTATGGGCATTAAAATCTGCACACCAAATAACCTTATTTCTATTTTGTCCCTGAATTTCTTTTAATTTATCCAACTCTAATCTTCCACATGGATTGTAATAATTTATTATAATAAATGGATCTGCATTTATCCAAATTTCCGCAATTACAAACTCATCTTCTTTTCCTCTCTTAACCACTCTAAACGGCAACCTTTCCCTAATAAAAATGGCACATCCCCCACCATTACCTTCAATCCGATCAAATCTAATAGCAGAATAATTTAAGATTTTGAATTCTAATTGGGGTTTTAACCAAGTTTCTTGTATACAAATAACCTCTGGAGCTTCTTCTAATTTACCAATAAAATGCTTTAATTCCTGTCCATTTGATATTAAACTTCTCGCCATTCTTCTGTATAAGGAAGAATGGACTCTTAGCTGACCCATGGGGGAAGAAGGGGGTACTCTCCGGGACCCAGTCCCTCCCTACGCCAACCGACCGATCATCCACGGTCACGGGCGAATCTCGGCGGCGATCCGGCCACTTGTGCTCCAACAAGACCTCTTCCCGCCCAGAGGCGGCGGAAGGACGAACTTCTTCGATCAGTACTGATCCTGCGCTTTGGGTAAAAACCGATGAGTTCGTGTGAGCTTACGGGGCTGAGCAGGAAGCAGGGAATATGGATGTTAATTTGAAAGCGTCGGAACATCTTTACGAACACCAGATCGCGTTTTGAAAGCAGTTCTCCTCCATCCACCGTGTTTAGTATTTTAAACTATGCTAAAAGTCAGTGATGCTTTGAAACGGGTTTCCGTGAGTGGAAAAAGCAACAGAACAATTCAAAGAGAAAGAAAAAACGACTAAAGTCAGAGAAGCAAAGCGATGCTCTGCTCGCTCGCGCTCGTTTAAAACGTTTAAAAGCGGAACTAGCTTTAGCCTCCAGCTAGCAGCAGCGGGAGGTGCTAACCTATTTCTATGGCGAAGGGCCGACTGAACAAATTAGCTGGAGTCCGTCCTGTCCTGCCCTGACACGCAGCTAACTCCAGTCATCACCGAATAAAAGTTTTGACCAGGTTTGGCTCTCAGAGGGGTTAACAACCTGACTGTCTGAACTTGGTAAGGAAATAAACCTGATAATTACAGAGAAAGATACAGAAGGAGACAGATAAAGATAGAAATGAAGAAGGATAAATAAATACAGTACATAGAGGATGGATAGAGAACATTGTCAAACTTTCTTCCTTAGGAAAGCTCTGTTGAATAGACATACTCGAGATGTTCAAGTATTTCTTTAATAACTACTAAGTAGGTTTTGTTTGTAGTAATGTTCTTTACATTCATTAAAGGTGCACCGGTAGCAATTTTCTGGCCGATAACCGATCTTTAAAAATCTGACTTGCTGAAATTTTTTGTGCGTGTGTTTGTGCAAAATATAGCAAAAATGTTGGCAATCATGGAGTGACTGTTGTAAACCTTGCATGGAGAGATGACCTGGTGGTTGGGACTGTCCATCAGCCTCTCATGGTGGACAGTGGCTGATTTTTGTGACCTTGTAGGTAGATAAGGTTTGTGGATAGGATCAGTTCCACAAGTAAGTCACGACCAAGCCCCAACCACCCAAATGGAAGGCTATATATATATATATGCAACTGTATAACGATGATTAAGTAGGACCCGCACCTTGGCTCAAGCCCAGGGGCCCACACCCTCCTAAGTCCGGCCCTGGTCATAGGGAGCATTCAGAGAGTTTATGATTATTTCTATAAATGCTTGACTTGGACTAGTTTACATGAGTAATCTGCCTGTAATCGAACTTATTCTTTAAGAACGTTAACTGTTCAGGTCTTCATTTAGCGTACTTCTCCAGTTATGTGAGAACATTAGTTATGTTGCTAGAAACTAATATATTTCTCAGTTTTTGTACGTTAAATAAAATGAGGAAAAAGCATATATTGCATCATTTTCAGTATTGGTATGTGAACATGTAATAGACTTTTAAACCATATTTCTAACAATGCATTGGCATAGAACTCCTCATGGTATTCCTCTCTGTAGTTTGAAAGGAGTTTGAGGCCGTGGTAAAGCGTTCAACAGACCATAAGGTCTTAGCACTGAGCTGGAATTCTCAGCAGCATATTCTCCGTCTCTATGGCAACACTTGAAAAGCCAGCGTGTCGACCAGCTCAGGAGGAGTTTGTTTTTCACCACAGAACCGGAGCGCTCCGGCCTCAACTCTGCAAAGTGGCAGAGGAGGAAAAGCAGAAAAGTTGTGGAGCAAGTTTTCAGCCAGGTAGGACAAAACAAAGTTGATGTTCTCTGACTGTGAGAGTTTTACTATAAATAGCTGAGTTGTGTTTAGTTTAACCCACAGGTATCTCACAGACATCCTTCAGACTGGACCATGTTCTCCCTGTCAGAACTGGCGCCTGTGGATCCGCATCAGAACACATGGAAGCTGCTGAAGCCCTGGTGGGAGGTCTTCATGGACTACCTGGTGGTCCTGATGCTGATGACGTCCGTCCTGGCTTGTACTGTGCAGCTGTCCAGGGACAGGGTGGTGTGCATTCCTTCTGAACCGCCTTTCAACGCAAGCGACGGCGTTCACCATCCACCAGTTGGCAGCAATGAAATCCTCGCGTCTTCTGAAGCCCTTCCGCATGTTTCTCACAGCATCGGCCCGAATCTCCAGTCACCTGCACAGGGACGCCGCACACATCTGGTCTACCAGCAGTACATTTATGTTAGCCAGGTATCGTTATTTACCTTGGGGCTATATATGATTGTAAGGATAAACTGTTGAAGTAATGGGTTGTTTTGGGATGCTACGTTCACTGAGTTACCAACATTAAATGTATCGGATTCCACCTTTCCTGCAAAACCCATAAATGATTGTGGTCTAAATCGTATTCAATAGTAATCGCGTAAACAGAATCTCAGAACCTTCAGTTGTGTTTGCCTAAGTATCAGGACTCTCTTAATGTAGTTCCTTAAACTCCTTAAACAGCAGTTAGTAACTTGTGCTACTGAAGCAGCACAACATGACTATGATTCATACATCTGGAAAAAACTTTGACTATCCATCGCTTTCTCCATCGTCATTCATAGGCTCTTAAACTTTAGTCTAGTAAAAACCAGCTCCTTTTTCTACGCTTTGCTTTGTCCAGAGGGTCTGACCTCTCGTCTATTGACAAAATGATTGCTTCATGGAGGTGTGGACTGTGTTGAAGTGTCAATTTTACACAGTTGCTAACTTTTAGCTAATGTAATGTGCCAGTTTCACTTTATAAAGCTTACTGGAAATTGGCTGCGTTACAAACAACTTTCCTCCACTGCAAGGAGACAAGCGCCGAGCCGAACAAGATGGCAGTTAATGTTTATTCAATGTTTGGAGGCGTGGTCAACATGAATTTAACGGCTTAATTAACTTCATCTGATGCTATTGCTAAGACTACAAGCAGATCTCAATTCTAAAACAGTATAGAAAATCAATGACATCATTCATAACTTCTTCTGCTGTTCGCTGATCGGCCCGATTGAAATTCTACCTTAGGAATCCACTTCAATGAGAGAAAGCCCAGATGGAGTACGGAAGGGAGATGAGAATTGCGAAGAAAGGCAATGGCCAGAAATAATTATTACCTGGAAAGTATAATTTGGCAGCAGGTTTTCTAAAACTGTGGTTGATATGGCATAGCTGTAGCCATTAATTTGCCTCACCTAATGGAAATGTTTTGTCCGTCTAGGTGTGCTACCACCAAGCTTTACCCTTCTGTTCACGCTTCTTCCCCTACATGGCCCTGCTGCAGTCTCTGCTGCTGGTCGCCAGCGGCTCCTTCTGGCTGCACTTCCCTCACACCTCTTCCCGCATAGAACAATTCCTCTCCATTTTGTCAAAATGCTGCGAGTCCCCCTGGACGTCCCAGGCCCTGTCCCAAGCTGCACGCCAGGAAAACATCCACGATCTGGAGAGACGGCACCGCCACGCCGCCTCGTCCGCAGCTTGCTTTCCTATTACGCCGGCCCATACGGGCCACTCGAGCATAGGCTCTGGCACAGACAGCCCGCTTTTGAAGAAGTCGGCCTACCCACCTTCTCCTTGCCCTTCCACGGTCTCCTCTAATTCCACCATGTCGTCTGTGTCCCTCGGCTCTGATGCGCACCTGTGCTCTTCCGTGCCTTCAGTGAACAGTGAACGCCCCGGGCAGGTATTGAGTCTGGACAAAAGTGATGGAGAACAGGCCAGGGCCCTGTTTGAAAGAGTCAGGAAGTTTCGGTCTCACTGCGAAAGCTCCGCTGTCATTTATAAGGTACAGGAACTACATATCTGTGGTTTGTTGTTTGGAAAACTTTGTAAGTTCTGGCAACCTTCCAGTCAGGTATGTTGCTTTAAAACTGCAGTACGTAACTTCTATGACATTATTACTTTTTTTGTTTGTTTGTTTTTTCACATTTTTGTTAAAACTCTCACCATGTCGTGACAGCATTGTCTGAGACAGAAAAATCGAACTCCTCTGCCTTCCCACAGTGCTAACTAGAAACAACCAATCAGAGCCAGGAGGCGGGTCTTAGCGCTATCACTGCCATAAACGCTAAAGCTTGTTAGACTGGCCACCGATGACGGGGGATAAAAGGTTTCCCCATAATGGTAAGTTGTTTTTCTGTCATTAGCACATTTAGCAGCGTGTTCACAAGACAGATGGTCAGCGCTAAGCCCCTCCTCCTGGCTCTGATTGGTTATTTCTGGTCGGGAGCTGTGCATTTCTTCAGATGAAGATTGTAGCTCAGGGCGGAGTTGAACTTTTCGCACACTATCTGTCTCATAATGTCACTACATGGTGGAAGTTTCAACAAATATTCAAAAAACATATATATATATATTTTAAATAAAAGTCACATACTTCACCTTTACCAATAAGGATGTCTGCTATCAATTTTACATTTACAAGTCTTGTTTTGTCTTTCCAGGTTTACTTGGCTCAGACCATATTGAAGCTGCTGATGGTAACGCTGATCATGAGCTACACCGTCCCATTCCTCGGCTCCCTCTCCTTCAGCCACGTCTGTCAGCCTGCAGAGCGATCGCTACTGGGCTACACAACCTTCGAGTGCGTCCACTCGCTCTCATCCCTCCTGCGCAAGCTGCTTGTGACCTACCTAATCCTTCTAGGGATTTATGCGCTTCTTGATTTTTACACCCTCAGCTGGAGTTTTCGCAGGTTAGGACTTCCGTCGAGCGGACAGACATTTCATAGATGCCCTCGTTTAAGCTTCGGCTCTGATAATGGAAGGAAGGTTCCTGGTTTCTCATTGATCCAGTTTGGCCTTTTATCCTCGGCTCAATGATGTTTTTAAGAATGGTTTGACTTGATGTTAAGTCATTTATATGACATTTATGGAACCAACAGAGTGTCTTCAGTCAGAGGCTTCTTCAGAGTCACTGTAATACAGACTGCTACAGGAGATTCTTCCTGCTCACAGCCATCTGCATCTACAACTCAGAAGAAATTTCGATAAAAATAACATTTAATTTCCTTTTGAAATTAATAAAATATTCCTGAATTGAATTGAAGTTAAATTCAGTTCAAAAATATATTCTCATAGGAGAATTAGATATAGTGCAAAGTAACTCAGATTATTGTTAATAGCTGTAGCTAGGGGCAGAAATAATCTCATGTAGCTGTTTTGTTTTTTTTCCTTAAAATTTTTATTTTTCTTTAAAGTGACTACAGGTATGTAGTCACATACCTGTGACTACATGTTTTATATTGTGTAATTTTACACAAATTGCTTCTTTTTTTTTTTTTTCCCCCACCCAGGGGGCTTTTTGTGGGCTCTAGTTTCCCTTATTCGACAGTAGGCTGACAGGAATGGGGTAATGAGAGGGGGGAAGACATCGTCGGGTCCGGGAGTCGAACCCACGACGGCCGCGTCGAGGACTCAAGGCCTCCAAATGTGGGTCGCGCTAACCCCTACGCCACCACGGCACACCTGCTTCTTTTGTTTTAAATAAAACAAAAAGAAGCAAAAAACTAGAAGAAAAAACCCAAAATAAAAAATATGTAGCTGTGTCAAAGAAGTCTGACTTTGACACTTTTGGTGCATTTCTGTGTTTTAAAGAGAATGCTCAGTATATTAATGTTATTTAATGAAGCATTTCTCTGTGTTACTTATTTTATTTTTTTTAGATGTGTAGAACCTTATGTCGTATTTTACATTTCTCTTTCCATTTAAATTATTTTCTTGTTTCATTACCTCTCCTTAGCTGTCTTCGAAAATATTCCTTCCACTCCCTGAAAGACATTCCCGATCTGATGAATGACCTGGCCTTCCTCATCCACATGCTGGAGCAGTACGACCCGCTGCTGGTGCAGCGCCTCTCCGTGTTTCTGTCGCCGGTCAGCGAGAGCAGACTGCTGGAGCAGAGCCTGGAGAGGCACTGGGGAGAAGAGAAGCTCCGGGCTCTGACCGGCGTGGACGCAGAGGGCTGCAGCACCCTGCAGCTCGTGGCCCTGCCTCGCCTCCCTCTGGCTCTGTTCACCCTCAGCCAGCTTCATGCCCTCAAACTGGAGCTCATCGCTGACGCCAGGTTTACTTCGCAGGTGGCAAACATGACTTCGCTCAGGTGAGATATACAGGAAGTCAGCCGCATGTTCTTTACCCTACGGAAGAGAATTAGGACCACAGAAAAAAATCCAAACTTGATTTGGAGATTTTTCTCAGAGTTCTGAGAAAACAGAAAAATAAAAAGTCTGAATTGTGAGAAAACATATCAGAATTTGGACAGAATACTCACATTAAAGTCAAAATTCTGACAAAAACATCAGAAATCTGACAAAAAAGTCAGAATTCAAAGACTAAAGTCAGAATTTTGACAGAAAAAATCTGTATTCAGACATAATTCACTCATTAAAATCAGAGTTCTGAGAAAAACTCCCAAGATTCTGACAAGAAAAACAAAAAAATTCTGAATTGTTTTTTTCAGTGGCCCTGATCATCTTCCATACTTTTCATATTCCCTTACTTTGATTCCCCCTCCCACACACACAGGGAGCTCCACCTTTACCACTGCCCCGCGGCTGTGGATCCCGGTGCTCTCGCGGTCCTCCAGGAACGCCTTGAGGTTCTCCACATCACCTTCGCTCAGGCGTCACAGATCCCCAGCTGGGTCCTCTCCCTCCACAACCTGCATGAGCTCCACCTTTCGGGTCGCTTGGGCAGCGAGGGCGGCGTCGGTCACGGCTGGGCTCTGGGGAGCCTGCGGCAGCTCCGCCACCTCCGCGTTCTGGTGATCCACGGGATGCTGCAGAGGGTCCCGTCAGAGCTGTGCGAGGTGGCAGGAAGCTTGGTGAAGCTGGAGATACACAATGAAGGTGCCAGGCTGCTTGTGCTGACGGGACTCAGGCGAATGGTGGACCTGACAGAGCTCCGGCTGCAGGACTGCCAGCTGGACCGCCTGCCCTCGGCCCTGCTCGCGCTGACTCGCCTCCGGACACTCGACTTGCAGCACAACAACTTGAGAACCCTAGAGGAACTGCTCGGTCTGGTCCACCTGCAGCGTCTTTCTTGCCTCAAACTCGCCTACAATCGTGTGTTGGCGCTGCCGCCCACCGTCGGCGTCCTTCGAGGCTTGGAGCTTTTGGATCTGTCCAACAACCAGTTGAAGAGTCTGCCCTCGGCGCTCTTCACGCTCCACCGGCTTCGTCAGCTGCTGCTAGCTGGCAACCTGTTACTTGAGCTGCCCTCTGAGGTCAAGGCGTTGGGGCTGCTGGCAGAACTAGACTTGAGTGGAAACAGGTTAGAGAGCCTAACCTCTGACCTCTTCAGCTGCTTGGAGCTCCGCGTCCTAAACGTGTCTCGCAACTCGATCGGTTCACTGCCTGGGGGAATTTCAGCGTTGAGCCACCTGTCCAGGTTGGATTTGCGCAGCAATAGTCTGGAAGAGCTGCCTGCTGAGCTGGGCTGCTGTTTGGGGCTCTGTGGAGGTGGGCTGCTGGTAGAGAGGTGGCTCTTCCTCTCCTTACCTCCACACATCAGGGACTTCCTGAGCCGTTCTTACGCCACCAGCGAGGGATACTTCGAGGATCACTCCAGGCCAGAGTCGGACACCTTCCTGTACTCTCCCACTCAGTGGAGCTTCTCTTCAGCTCTAGAGTCACAGATATAAGGTTTATAGACGACTGTGTCCCGACACCTAAGCAAAATTTACAATTTTAACTAAACTTTTTTTTTTTTACTTTTTTTTTAAATCCCAAAAACAAAATTTTTTTGCCGTCCCAAAAACAACCAATCAGAGCCAAAAGGAGGGTTTTAGTGTTGTCAATCAAGTTTATGTACCTGCTGCTAAATGTGGTAATGGCGAAGAAACAACTTATCGTAACAGGAAAACCGTTTATCCATCGTCATCAGTGACCATGGTAATTAGCAGAGAGAAAATGGGGAGTTAGAAAGGAGGGCGTGAGCAGCGCCACATGGAAGGTGATTGACAGCTATAAAGAAAACCAATTCTGGCTTTGATTGTTTTTTTTTCTAGTTAGCAATGGGAGAAGGCAGAGGAGCTACTGTACCTTTACAGTAGGTCAAAGAAACCTACTTAGCTTAATTTGACATTTTTGACAAGAGCAAAAGAAGTCTTAGAACGATGCATTAAAATTGTTTTCAAGAAACATGAATATTACGCATTTAAAACTGGTCAATTCTGAAGCTAAACCCAGGATGAAGTTCTTTGTTTTATGTTATATGGATTAATAGCAGCACCAACGAGATAAAAGTGGAGCTAAGTGCATAGAAAACTTTAAAAGAAATTGATCACAATATGTATTTTTATCATTTCAACTCACTGGTCACTTTTATTAGGAAACCTCTCAGTTTGGTATATCTATGGAAGACCAAAACTGACATAATAAGAAATAAAAGCATAAATATATATTTAGACGAGTGTTTTTAAGGACCAAAATCTCTGGGGTTCTTGACACCTTACTGAATCGGTACCATAAAAAATTGTGGTGACTCTAATGCCAAAAGGATGTATAACTCTGAATCTAACAAAGAAACTGGTGATTATCTATATCTTTATTAACAAAAGAGTGGTTTAATTCTCTAGTTTCAGAAGAATAAATTTCATTTTGTGAATACATTTTTTTTCTTTGTTTGATTTTGGTTGCCTTCACTTAGACCTTTTCTCTTGCTCTCGGTGAAGGCGGACACGCCCTCCCTGCCCATGCCTGCCCTGCTTTCTCTATTTTTTGTCTTTTTCTATATTTTTGGAGCCTTTCTTTGCACATCCTCCGAATCTACAAATTATGTATCTGGTCTTTGCATTAAAAATTTGATCAATGCAATTGATGAGATTTTCTCGACAAGAATACTGGGCACAGGAGAGCGCTCTTGTCCTGTGGGGAGACACCCGGCAGGATACACCCTGGATTTATTCATGATAACAGGATTTCTGCTGTTTGGACCTTGCGGATATCTGGCTTATCGACAAATTTGTGACAGACTTGGCCGAACTAGCGAACACTCAGACTGTTGGTGTAGACTGAGACGCAAGTTGGATGTGAGTCTTGAGACTCGCAGCCCAGCTGAAGGGAACATGTGATATAAATAACTTTCAAAAGTAAAATATATTTGAATACATAGACTCTCATAGTACATACCGTAAGCATTTTAAAAATATTCATACATCTTTCTTGCTCCTTGTAAGTGATTATAAGAACTGTTATTCATCTTCACATAAATCAAGATGCGCTTGGTACAGTGAGAAAGCCACAAACCTTTCATTGATTGAAGGAGGTGATGTGAATAAAAGTTGCCCTTTGAAAGAAAAATAAATCTAGATTTGTTTTCCACTTGTCTGTATATTTTATTCACATTTATTTTTTTTGTTAGGAATGCTTTAGTCCTAAACGTTTTAAGTGCTTATAGAGAGAGAGAGAGAGATATTACCCGAGAATCATGTATTATATTGCAAATGTACAACCTCCGTAAATTTTAACCAGCATTCATAATTTAAATGTCATTCAAAAATCATATTCATGAACGTTAAAATTAGAAGATTTGCTTGGTATACAACTTCTTTAGTCGTTTCATTGTACTTGCCTAAAAACGTAAACGTGTAATTATATACCGCCAGTTAATGTCCCTTACGAGCTCCCGTACACTGAACCCGTCGTCGCTCGATCCCGCTTCTTCAGACCGTGAAGGACTGTGGCACACCTTTCCTCCAATCGCTGACTGCATTTGAACAAATCCACCAATAAAATAGAGGTTTTTGCAGTCGTAGGCGGAACTTCCGGTTGCCTGTACAAACCGACTGAGGCCTCTCCATGCGGTTTTGATCCGGTGGATTTCAGCGCTAACGTCGTACAGGTACGAGCTCCATGTAAAGCTAAATTATTGCAGTTTCTGGTGTTTACGGGGTTAGTGTATGGTTAAACGTTCACGTTTTAATTGTATGCATTTAGATTTTGTCAGGAGGTGGCCCGTGTTAAATTGAAATCGTTGTTAGCTTAACCCGGACGTTGACGCTAGAGCGCTGTAGCTTAGCCTTTTAGCTTAGCTTCCCCAGCGCCTTATCAATTGTGCTATTTTTCTTTAAATGTAGCTCCCGTGCTTATCTCTAAATTTAAGTTCAAGTAATAAACGTCTCGTGTCGAGAGCATATTAGCATACGTCCATTTTAAACCGTACAACCCGCTAAGTTAGCCACGGTTATGCAACACAATAGGTTTTCATTGTGGTTAGCACTCGGAAGCTAACAGTTAAATCGACGCGCTGTATGACCTATTTGTGTGTCTTTTTCCTTTTTTTCTCGCGTGCAGATTTCGTTCGAAGTACGCTTTTTGCGCAAACTACAACTGCTAAAGCTGTTGGTTGTAAAAAACCTCAAGCAGAATAAGCTAGTAAACGTCGACTTTGTACCAGTATGTTTTGAATAGCGTGCCGGGCTAAGACAATACAAATGGTTTAATTCAAGGTCTGCTTTGCATTGAGAGTGGGCGAATCCGGGACCTTTTACGGAACCATAACACATATTAAACGACATACTTTATAATGAAAACTAACATGAGTAATGCTTTGTTCGTGTGTGTGTGGACCAGGCAAACACATAATCACGTATAATGGCTGAGAATGACGTTGACAACGAGCTGCTCGACTATGAGGAGGATGATGAGCCACAAGGAGCCCCGGAGAGCGCCACCCCTGCGGGGAAGAAGGAGGTGAAGGGGTCTTACGTTTCCATCCACAGCTCCGGCTTCAGGGACTTCCTGTTGAAGCCAGAGCTCCTCCGGGCCATCATAGACTGTGGGTTCGAGCATCCATCTGAAGGTAAAAAGACGCAGACATGTACAGAGACATTTCAGGTTTTGTTTTTGTTTTTTTAACCATAAAATACTGCAGTGGCAGAATAAAGTCTAACTTCCTCCAGTTATCTTATTCACTTATTTTTATTTAATTTTTTCCACTTTTGCTTGATTCTTTTATGAAATTTTGATCTGACTGAATCCAAGTGGAGAGTAGGGTTTAAATGTTAGAACCTTACAAAAACCAGAATGATTTTTTTATACTTAAAACTTATCAAAGTATAAATATATATTTTTAAAAATACGGTTAGAAATGCCACTTCCACTGTGTAAAGTTCCCTCAGTAAGATGCTAGTTTCTGATTAACCAGAGTCTTTCCGGCAGTAATGACCATAGACATTTTATCTTTTCTTTCCACCCGCCCAGATTCTATAATTTCATTTATTAACCATCAGTCACCTTTTCTAAGCAACCATATTTATATCAGACATGTGATTAAAGGACATTTCGCCTTTTATTGCTGCTGAATTTGATTAGAGTTGCTGATGCATGATCCTGCAGACTGGAGTGATAACTGCCTACCCTGAACAAACCTTAAGACATGGTGGTGGCAGCATCATGCTGTTTTTTTTATTATTATTATTATTATTATTATTATGGACAGATAAATGTCATTCTGCGTTAATAACATGTATTAAACCTTGAAAGAAGTTAGTAAACGTGTAGTATTATTAAAAAAAAATTACTAAGACTTGATTTCTCTTATTTTTGGAGATTTATTTTTTCCGAACTGTTTCAGTATGACTCATACATTGTGCAGCTGGACAGCATAGTAGAAATTACACACCCTAGTATTAAATAGGTGTGGAAGTTCTGGCTAAGCTTGTTTGTTTGCACCTACATTATTGTTCAAGGAAAATATTTTTCAATGACTATGCTGCTGAAGTATTTTTTTTTCTCCTTTGATTCTCGAATTGATTTGTAATTTTTGTAATGTTTCTGTTTTCAGTCCAGCATGAGTGCATCCCCCAGGCCATCCTCGGCATGGACATCCTGTGCCAAGCCAAGTCTGGTATGGGCAAGACGGCCGTGTTCGTTCTGGCCACGTTGCAACAGATCGAGCCCGTTGACGGACAGGTGGGTTCGCTTAGCGGAGCGCAGCGGTTTGGGTCAGATTAACTAATTCGAGTTAATCCACATAGATGTCCTCAAACAAACTAATAATATTAATTTGCATGATTTGTTTTTCTCTTTCTACCGAAAACTGGATGATAAAAGTCTTCAGTCTGGTGTTTTAGTCTCAGCCAGCTATTTATAGACTCCATAAATCATTTTGTTTGTTGTTTCTGTTGTTTTATTTATATATATATATATTTAAAATGTCTTCCAATTCTTGTGTTAAATGTTCAATAGATTTTAAAGTTTATTGATCTTTGACGATGTATTCTCGCATTGTTATGCCATTACATTACTTGAAAATGGTCTCAAAACAACAATATTATCGTTTATCGCAATAACTTCTGTGACAATTTATTGTGACAAGACCGTGTATATTTTTTATCCGATTAATCGGTCGTCGAAATAATTGATTGATTAATTGATAACTCAAACTTCAAGTTTGTCTTTTTGTTAGTCAAAAATGGATGTTTCCAGCTGTTTGGGAAAATAAATCGTACGTCTGCCATAGCCACGGCGTCTAACTCCATGTCTTCCTCCGCCCGACTCCCCTCCAGGTCTCTGTGTTAGTCATGTGCCACACACGAGAGCTGGCCTTCCAGATCAGCAAAGAGTACGAGCGCTTCTCCAAGTACATGCCCAACGTGAAGTGCGCCGTGTTCTTCGGCGGCCTGGCCATCAAGAAGGACGAGGACACCCTGAAGAAGAACTGCCCTCACATCGTGGTCGGGACCCCCGGGCGGACCCTGGCTCTGATCCGCAACAAGACCCTGAGTCTGAAGAACGTCAAGCATTTCGTCCTGGACGAGTGCGACAAGATGCTGGAGGCGCTCGGTAACGTCTTCCCGTTTGTCGCCGGCTGTTCGAAGCTAAATTCAAGTGTGTTTATGGTTTTTCTTTCTTTTTTTCCCCCTGCAGACATGAGGCGCGACGTGCAGGACATCTTCAGGATCACCCCCCACGAGAAGCAGGTCATGATGTTCAGCGCTACGCTGAGTAAGGAGATCCGGCCGGTCTGCCGCAAATTCATGCAGGACGTAAGAGAAACTCGTAACTTTTTTGCATTCTGTCAAGTTTGGAGTATTAGGTTTACATTCAGCCTGTCACAATAAGCAGTTTATCGATTAATCGCATGATAAATTAAAATGAGCGCTATAATTTTCAGAAATGTTTTTAAGGCTATTTTATTTATAGTTTTACTTATGGGTTCAGTTGTTTGTGGTTTTTATTTCCTTTTGATGTATTGTTTTTAGTTAATGTGTTTTATTCCAGATGTTTAGAATAAATAAATAATTTTGACGTGAAAATTTTAAACTTTTCAAACTCAGAAATTTGCTCTTTTTTTGTGTGCGCAAATCTTTGAAAATTTTTGGTGGAAACATACATGGTTTAGAACTAAATAGACAAACTAGTGTTGCAATCTGTAATGAATTCTTATGACACCTACAATGTCATAAAACACCCAAATTAAATGCAGTGCAGCAAACTGCCATGTAAGGAAAGAAAATACAAATAAAAGGAGTAAATTCACTAGAGGCTGCTGTTTTTGTCACGTTTCATTTTCATTCATGTTTGTCCTGCAGCCGATGGAGGTGTTTGTGGACGACGAGACCAAACTGACGCTGCACGGTCTGCAGCAGTACTACTGTAAACTGAAGGACAGCGAGAAAAACCGCAAACTCTTTGACCTGCTGGACGTCTTGGAGTTCAACCAGGTAAATCTACGGGCCAGACACTTTTTGACACGATGTCGTCTTGGAGCTCCTCAAGTTAAACAGCAAAAATAACTAAAAGATAGTGGAAAGGTTCAGTTTTGGTTTTTGTTTTTTGTCACTTGTTTCAGAAAGTTAAACTTTCTGAAATTTAATATAGATTTGTTACAAAAAGCGGAAATATTTCAAGCCTTCTTTTCTTGTACTTCCGACTATTGCAGATAATGAAAACTCCTAATTCAGAATATCAGAAGTACATTGAAATATTGGAAACTCATTGACATGTAAATGTTTCCTGAGCCTTTAGATGATCTCAGTCTGGATCAGTAGGACACAGTCAGGAGCAAGATGGCCGACTGGGCAGACGTCCTTGACACCCTCCACAAGGAGGATATGTGACAAAAGGTCTTTTCTGCAAAAAGACCTTTTGTCACAGATCAATTTTCTGAGACTGAATTTTGGGTTTTCATGATGTTAGCCATAAAGGCTTAAAATATTTCACTCTGTCATAAGTCTATACAATTCCGAGTTTCATTTCCAGAAATAAGCGACACAGAAAATTGATCTCTTTCAAAAATATTCAAATGTCCTCTTTTAACCGACCCGTGTTTGTAGCCTGGTGTCACGCCTCTAAGTTCCCACGCTCTGCCTCTAGGTGGTGATCTTCGTCAAGTCTGTGCAGCGCTGCATCGCTCTGTCTCAGCTGCTGGTGGAGCAGAACTTCCCCGCCATCGCCATCCACAGAGCAATGGTTCAGGAGGAAAGGTGAGACCCCCAGAAAGCTCACCGCTCTGCTCACACACTGATAAACACACAAGCCTGGACCAGCTAAATGCGTTCATGGGAGCAGAAGGCATCTTAATTTAACCCGACTAAAGCTGAAACGAGTAATTGACTTAATTTTGATTGTGTGGTGATTTATCGGATTAATCATCATTAAAATCGTCAACTAGTTTAGTAATCGATTAATCGTTAACTGGAGAATACAAACCCAAGAAATGGCCGTCTAGTGAAGGAACACAGTAGGAAGGCAGAACTGAACAAAGAACATGGATATTTTGTATTTAAGATGGGAAAAAATCCCCTTTACCTGTAAATATAGTCCACACTGAACTCCTCAATTATTTTAATACCTGATTCAAATTCTGGTTTTATGTTTGATATGATACTTTTTTTAATCCAATTATTAATCCAAAAGTAGGCGGTATTTATTGTTTTAACTCCAGATGCAGCCTTTGTTTGAAATTGAAGCATTCTTGAAAAGAATACAATTTTGTTTTCTTATTCCAAAAAGTAATGAATAATTTCTTCTTTTTTTTTCAAATGCTGTTTAAGAAAAAAAGGTGCAAGTGGTTCAACAAAAAATCTGCAAAATGTGTCAATTTTTTTTGTCCGATAAATAGATAAGATAATTAACACAATAATCATTAGCTGAAGCCTTGAACTAAGCAGGACTGTAATGCTTTTTGTTGCTGCTCTCCTCGCAGACTCTCTCGCTACCAGCAGTTCAAGGACTTCCAGAGACGGATCTTGGTGGCGACCAACCTGTTTGGCCGAGGGATGGACATCGAGAGGGTGAACATCGTCTTCAACTACGACATGCCCGAGGACTCAGACACCTATTTGCACAGGGTGAGAGACTGGCCTTCCTTCCTCCTCTGTGTGTGTGTGTGTGTCTCTCTCTCTCTCTCTCTCTCTCTCTCTGGATATTTGGGAGCATACTTAAGGTGTTGTGTTTTTGTTTGGATTTAACAATCAGGTCGCCCGTGCCGGTCGGTTCGGAACCAAAGGCCTGGCCATAACCTTCGTTTCGGACGAAACCGACGCCAAGATCCTGAACGATGTGCAGGACCGCTTCGAAGTCAACGTGGCCGAGCTGCCGGATGAGATCGACATCTCCTCTTACAGTAAGTTCTCACCACAGCTCAGCTTAAATGTGTTTATTGCATTTTAGAAGTCTGCGGATGTTTGATGCGTCTCTCTTTTGCCCCCCCCAATCCAGTCGAGCAGTCCAGATGAGCCCCCACCCCTCCAGACCAGCAGACGTCTCCTCTTCGTGGATCCAGTCTTTTTATTTAGAAGTAGACGTACTTCGTTGTTGATTTGAAAGCTCTGCACGTTTGTTCACAAAAACCTTTATTTTTATTGTCAGTTTATGGGACAGGGGGGTTTTGATTTTAATTTCTTTTAGTTTTTTGTTTTGCCTCAATTAAAACTTTTTATAAAATGCCATTTTTATTGTTGTGCTCTCATTAAGACTGTTGTCTGCATTGTTTTATTGTGCTGTTGAGGTAAACCTTAATAGACTTGAGAAGTAGCTTGGAGCTGTCTTTTTCTTTTCCTTTCTTTGCTTTTTCCGAAGCCTAGATTTGTATTGTAGGGTTTTATATTTTCAATGCTAAAAGGTCAGCGGTCTTTAGATTTGAGTAAACAGACTGATTTGGCTCATGTGGCAGCTCTTTCTACGACTTTCTAATGGAATGTCTTCTATATATTGAGTCAACAAGTAGAATCCTAGTGGTGAAATGGCAGATTTTGGCAAAGTTTAGGCACTGTAACCCCCCCAAAAAAACTGATTCTCACTATGTATGTCCTAGTATTTTGGTGTGTAAACATAAAAATAAATTGAAACTGACATATAAACCATGCTAACAGCTGGGAATGGTCTTGATAAGTGGAGTGATATTCTAGCAGTATTGATATAAAAATATGAAACTTTTTTAAATTTCTTTTGTGCAAAACAAATTTCTACTGCTGCTACGATATTGCAACAGATTGAGTCATAGTTGGTAAATCGCCACAAGAAGGAACCCAATAAATGTAGGTGCTGTAGTTAATTGTGCCATGTTTCATACTTATTTGAAGTGACAAAAGCAAAGCAAGCTAACGTTAGCTGGTTAATTACTTCAAGTAAAAAAGAAGAAAAATTAATTGAATAAACCTGAAATATTGATGGTTGTGCAAGGAAAAGTTTAATAAAATCAAATTTATGGACAAAGCATCTGCTTTGTAAAACTGCTTTATGAGGGTCTTCAGCAAGAGGCATCTTAAGCACGACTGTAACACAGACGGCTACAGGAGATATTTTTAATCTGCATTTACAACTACTAGAATCTTGGATCATATGAATTACAATATTTTTCTAATTAATGTATTGAATTGAATTGCTTTCTTTCTGTATACTTTAAAGGGGCAGTATTTGTTTTCCAGCCACATATAATTTTACAGCACAATCAAGTAACTTCAGTAACTTGCCTTCAGTTATATATACGGTATATAAAATAAATGCCGTTTATGTCAAATATAACTGAAGAAATTTGACTTGTAATTTGACGTCTTGAAATTGGGGCTGAAGCTTGGAGACGGTGCTGCGTCATTCAGCTGTTTAGCAAACCTGAATGGTTGCTATGGGAGATTAAAGGATTTCTCAAACATGTACGAAAGATTCAAGGCAACGCTGCAGGTTTGTTTTTGATGAGGGAACGATAACATGGCGTAGAGCTTAAAAAAAGTCGATTTTACCTCATACTACCTCTAAAGAAATTACCTTATTAAAAGATAATAGTATTTGTAGTTTTCACGTCATGACTTGAAATACTTATAAACAGTTAAAAAAAATGTTAGGCAAAAAAACCCCCAAATCTCATCTTTTATTTATTCTCTTAAATGAGTTTGACATTTTTTTATGTTGATGCTGGTACACCAACCAGAATAGCGTGTGAACGGAATACTGAAATTATGGGCCGTATCATGTCGTAGCTAGTATTTAACTTAAAATTACAGCTCAGAAAAGGTTCAAAAGGAAGAGGGGAACTAGAATTTTACATGGAGTGAAATATTTTATGCCTTTGGAATGTAAATTGGGTGATTTTGGTTAAGTTCATGTCTCAAAACGTATTAAGAAACATCGCGGAAAAATATTGGAAACATCTGCCAAAAGATTCTGAGTCAGGGTGAGTAGGACACAGTTACAGCATATTCATAGAAAGTTAAGTGGAAGGAAGAGCTGTGGAAGAAAAAAGGTGCACCCACAACAGGGATAACTGCAGCCTTGACAGAATTGTCAAGAGAAAATTAATTGTATTGCTTCAATGGCTAGCGGCTGTGTTTTTATTTCAAACTTCAACACAGTAAGGGTAAAAGTTTCTTTATTTGTAAAAATTGATCACTTCAAAACCAATCATTGGGTAAAACCTCCTTCCACGATATAAAAAGCAGTATTCCTTTAGTAATCTTTTTCTTTGAAATGCTCTCAAATTGGTATGGTTTTCTCATCAGGAACCTGAACCCAGGTTCAGAGTTCAGTGTTTAAACTACACATGAACTAACTCAACAGAATAACGGGCCTTTATGCAGCAGTTAGAACTACAACGTTACAATCTGTACATAGCTGCTCTACAGTGTCCCTTGGAACTAGTCAAAATAACAAAACCACAGCATCTACATGGGCAGATAGCAAGGATAAAAAAATAAAAAACTACAACACCTGCAGTGGTACAAGAGAATGACTTGGACATGTCTGCCTAGTATTCACACTTGACACTGAGACACCGTATAAAAGTCGACATAAGGTGCACAAACTAATCCAAGCAATAGTTAAGGGTGATGCTTTTGTTTCCCAGTCGTATATAAATCAAGGAATACACAGTGCCTACCTAGAATCGGTCTCTCTTTGAGAGTCCTTACAGTTCCAAGGTTTTGCACCCGATGGAAAACTTATTTCTGACTCGGCTGCGCAGTCAGCAGTTTGAGGAAACAGACACCTCTTTAACATGAAAAGACACGGCTTCTTGTTTTGTTTCAGTCACATTGCGTGCTGCTCAATTACAGGCCAGATTAGGCAGCGGCGCGGTTCCACAAATTGCATGTTTACCTCATCACACGCGCAGCTTTTAGATTTTATTTTTATAGCAAAAGCCAGAGAGGGGCTGACTTTTACCTCAAAGATTGTAATTTGCACAGAATTAGGTGGTCGACTGCTCGACGCCAGAA
This sequence comes from Brachyrhaphis terrabensis, assembly GCA_903067065.1. Taxonomy (NCBI): domain Eukaryota; kingdom Metazoa; phylum Chordata; class Actinopteri; order Cyprinodontiformes; family Poeciliidae; genus Brachyrhaphis; species Brachyrhaphis terrabensis. The sequence continues at coordinate 21,387 of CAEGAG010026548.1, read as the reverse complement.
TCCCAGGCTTGTTCTTCTGGTGCTTGCTAAATGTCTCAGTTTCTTGTGAAGGCAAAGGCAGGAGATGAGTCCAGCTGTATAAACAACCTTTGACATATTTCCTTGGAGTGTGTATGAATCCTAAACCAATCGGCTTTAGCTTGTCTTTTTTTTTTTTTTGCTCTTCTCCTTTTGGCATTCTTGGTCATCGGTCTTTGGATGCTGGTTTCTGACCGTCATGGACCAGTCTGCCTCTTCCGCTTGTGACTGACGGCTGTCCGTGGATTTCAGCCACAGAGAGGCTCCAAGAAAAGTCTCTTATCCCAGTGGCATGCCAAAATGTTTCAACATGTCAGTCTCTTGAATAAATATCAAGGAATAAATACCATTGCGAGACAAACCGCAACCTTTTGCAATTGCCATTAAAATCTTGTCAAGTCTTCCACTAAAGTCCTTGTTTCAGATTTTCTTTCATATCAAACATAAAACCAGTTTCCTATACGTTAGCAACATCTAGAGTAGCAAGAAATGATGGCCATCCGTAAGAGTTTGTCCCCATGCTTGCTCCTTTCTCCTTGGCTGAAGTGCCACAGTTCATGGAACATTCCGAGAGAGGCAGAAAATTCTCCAGAAAAAAAGTCTCTTCATCTGATCATCGCCTGCATCTATTCAATAGCTACACTAGGAACAGCTGCTCTATAAAAAGTATCACTAATGGGTGGCAATTTGCGCTTTTATGGAGGAATGCAGGCGAGGCGGGGGCAACGACAACTAGTCCTTGAATTTGTGAATGTCTCCGTAGAGCCAGAGTTGTGGCGGCATCACCGCCTCGTTCAGGTGGCTGCACTCGTCGCTGCACTTGCAGGACTGGATGAACATGACGGATCTACTGAAAAGGTCCCCGTCGGGGCAGGCGAAGGTCACGCTGGCCGTGCGCGTGCGACGAGGGGAGCAGCAGCGGCCGTCCCTGCACACCCCGCAGTAGTTGGGCCTGTACAAGCGGGTACTCCTGCAGCCGGCGTAGGACAAGCGATGCGGCTCTGGGGCCTTGTGTGTTCGCGAGCACTTCCTTCCTTTCTGCGGATTGGGAAAGAGGAGAACGTTAGATACCGTTCAACGCAAAGGATTAGCAACACTGAGATTCTATGTCCATGAAATTAGTTATTCGATATTTAGTGAAGCACAATTCCCCTGACATTAGAACTTTTGGATTTGGTTTGTCTGTTGGACACGGTGCAATATGAAAGAGAATCACAGGAGCTGAAAATGTAGCAAATGTTGCATTTTTGGTCTTCAAACAAACTGAGTCTACTGAACTGTCAGGTATGAAAACTTCTTTAAGTGTGGCATTGGTCTAATTTTTGTTGAGAAATGTGATAATCTTGACAGATTGGATTATTTTAAGAGTCCTACCAAAGGAAGCCATCTTTTATTGTTAGCATTTACACCAGAAAAAGAGATAAAAGATTCATATTTGTTTGGAGTTTCATCACTCGTTAGTCATCACCGCAGACATGAAAAACAAGGTTAAGACAGTTAACTGCAGAGATGTGCAAAAACAAAATCAAGGTCAGAACAACAGATTATTGCCAAGAGAGATTAGCATGCCAGCAATGGTTAAGGGTTGACACTGGTACACATTAACTCCCACGGCAGCTCGACAAAAAGCCCAGAGGGTTCAGTGAAAACAGGTGCGCAGCAGCCCATCAGGCTGAGAAGTGGGTTGTTGCCGGAGACGGAACGGTCCGGAAGGCGCTGTGTGCAAAGTGTGAGAGAGCAACACAGTGGGCGAAACCACAAGCTCCAAATTACAAGGGCAGCTGTCAGTCAGTTCCAGAGCTCAAGAGATTTCAGAACATTCAACAGATGCAGTTGATATGCATGTGTTTTAGAACAGAGAAGTTCTAAAGTTTATATCTTGAGAAACCACTTCATCTTAATTAAAATGGACAACAAAATCAGGTGAAATGACTGATGAAAATAAAGTCCAAGGAATCTTTTGTATGGTCTCTCTGTGTGGAGTGATTTTATTCAGGACACTCCTGTTTCCTTGCACCACTTGAAATCAGTTTGTAAAATACTTTGAAGGTAATGAACAGTACATAAAACTAACACCAATGACCCCATAAGAGCAGCTGTTTCTTTAATCTAAACATAACCTTTGATGACTTTTAAGAGGAGACTCCAAATACATTCCTCACCTTCACAGGGATAGACATAGAGCTGCAGGGCCGAATGTTGCACAAGCGTGTCTCCTTGACCAGTTTACACCGGACATTGTCGTTGGTAACGCGAGAGGAAACCCCCATCCCACAGGTCCGGGAACACTGTGACCAGGAGGTGGTCTGAACCACACATTGACCTCCCGTCTTACTCCAGACTAGACAAAATGGAAGAGAAGACAAGTGAATACAATTGAACAATGGGTACTGCGACATTTTGACACAGAACAAGCGGTGGGGTCAGCAACAAATTATAGTGGGACGAAAGTGGCCATCACGAGAAGTAAGGGAAAGCAGAAATTCATGGTTGAAAGGTACAGTAGCCTTATTCATGGAACAGGCAACACTGACACATACAGAAGGTGATTACAGAGAGGGGAGAGCTGCGTGACAGAGGTATGTGCTGTGTGAGAGGGGGAGAGCACCTCTGGTGTGCAAGGGGCCAGTGGAAAACAACCCTCACATAAACACTAATACACCAGCACAGACGCAGCGTTAAAGGCCCACATTGACGCAGTCTGTGCGTCAAAAGGCAAAAATGGCTAAAAACATAAACATGACGCAGGACTCAGTAGTAGAAGCAGACGCCACTCCGAGGTGATGGTGTGATGCAATGTCTTACCCGTCAGGTCCTTATTTCCATGTGGTTTGTCCCATTTGCGGCGCACTTCTAAGAGTTCATTGCCCAAGATGCCTTTCTTCTCCTTTTTGGGTTTGTAAGGATACAGTTTCCGGTACGGTTTTGCATAAGGCTTGGAGAACGGATAGATCGAGTAGGGGATGAAGGGGTACGGTAGGTGAGCAGGAGGTGGGGGTTGGCGGTGCGCCGGGGGCACAACAGTGGTTCCCTTATGGCAGTCGATGCTGAGACAGCACTGGCCTGGCACCTTCACCAGCTTGGGGGCCGGACAGGAAGGAGACGCCAGAGGCACATGGCTGGGGCAAAGGGACATGCAGCCTATGGCTCCGTCGATGCAGGTACACTGGTGTTTGCACCCTGCGTGGAAGTTTTCGCCATTTTGATAAATTCGGCCATTGTATTCGCAGGAGCGACCATCTGCTTTTGCTGAAAAGAGACAAGAAGACAGATAAGCTTGTAAATTGACAGAACGACTGCTACTGCCAGAAGACCCATTGCCCAAATCTAGGTGAACCACACACTGATTGCCCCTACAGTATATGTAGAACCTTTGTGCTGTTGCACATTATTCCTGTATTATTGCCATGTACTCTGGTTTCCTCTCACTGTCCTAAAAACATTCATATTAAGTTATTCTTATATTACTCTAGCAGCTCTGCCTCTGTTTCATCCCTTCATCATCCTGAATGGGATTGAGCATGCACCTCCAGAGGTTGATAAGACGATGTTGCCTTTTAAAGGTTGATGACATCCACTTATGTCTAAATATGAAAGTATGTTGGAAGGGATAAAATAGCCCCCAAGCAAGTCTGATTTTCAACCGGTATGTTTTGGCTAAATTTGGAAGGGACCTATAAGTCCTAATTTTAACATTTTATAAGCTCAATAAATGGCTTGGTTGACCTGAATAGACATAAAACAGATACCTTTGGACATCTTCTGTTAAGAGGGTTTGGACAATGGATTGACACTTGCTATAATTTTTTATCTTTTAAGGACAGGCCTGTCCGATATGTCATACCAGAGTTGCAATGCTCGCTTAGAAAACTCACTCTGATTTGCTGATGAAGGGAATCCATAACAGGCAAACCAAGTAAAAAAAAAACAAGCAAATTTTCATCACTGAGGAGCATTTGTACTGCTGCCTACTTTGACACGGGAGAGTTGTGTCCTGTTCAAGAAATCATTGCACTTTCCAGCCTGTGATTAGACGGAGCCTTTGCCTCTTTTAAAGAGGTACTATCTGCAACATCAAGAGCCAAAGCAGGGAGGGTGTTTTGCCACAGCTGTTTCTCAACATTGGTTTGAATAAACTTCTGACCGGGATGAAATACCTTGTATGCAGTCCTGCCCTTTCTTTCCTACATCACATCACTTTTATTCAGTACTTTAAGATAACCACTAGTTTCCCTAGAAGAGTAAGAAACTGCAGTTTATGTTTTTATCAGTTTTTTATACAGGTTTTGTTCTATGAATCCCCCACATTTAGACCCATCCACCATCCAATCAGCTCAGTCCGTCTTTTGCTGCTTAAAACTGCAAGTTTCTGACTGCTGTATTTCTTGGCCTTCCTTTTTCAGACTTTTATTTCTAAAAAAAAAAAAAAAAAAAAAATCTCGAAAACCACATGTCCTTTTTCTTTCGCTTTACAATTATGCACTACTTTCTCATAAAATCCCAATAAAATACACTGAGGCTTGCGGTTGTACAATGAGAAAATGTAAAATAGTTGAAAGGAGTCTGAATGTACCCACACGAGAAGCAGATTGAAAGACACCGTTTCCAAATTTATGAAGCGCGCCCTATTCTTAGACCAGAAAGCTGTTTAGGCTTGTTTATAATGTCCTGGCATGTAACCCCCCTCAGTGGGACTCCCCCAAAACACCCCAGATAGAATAACCCCTCACCAGACCCCCAGTAAACACACATATATAAATACCAGTGTGTGCGTGCTTGTTTGTGTGTTTCACGGGGGTGTTTGTGTACACACTGAAGTACTTATATAAATCCCAGAGTTGGCAAGGTTTCAGTCGCAGCTCATGAAGGGCCTCTGTTTTTTTGAAACGTGGCACAGTCTTCAAACCTTGAGATCCTATCAAAGAGAGACCCCAGCCTGCCTGGATCGGGAGTCAAGATTTTCCTCCTTGAAGTTACACATTGCCTCAGTCAACCCCTACTTATGTTAAAAATCTAGGCCCAAAAAAGCTTCCCAAACGCCTTCCTGCCGCCTCGGTGGTATACGTACGTACCCCTGCAGATGCCGTGGGTGCGACCCACATCGTTGCCGTAGTTGCACTCCAGTCCTTTATGGTGGTCGCAAGGCTGTTCCTCGTGGCAGTCTTGGTTGAGTTGCGCTGCGCACACCTTGCAGCAGCCGCAACCGTCGGGGACCGAACTGATCCCAGGAGGGCAGGACGGGGGCACTGCGGGGCACTCGCACACCACCGGACAGTCACCAGTTACCTGCAAGAGGGAGAAACGCATTTCATTTTACGCATAGTGATGGACCAACGAGCCCACAGGAGAAAAAGGCTTGACTCATGTTACTCAGATCACAGAGATTCCTGAGAGTGTGTGTGGCTTAAACACAGGCATGAATAGTCAGCACTGTCGCGAGCCCCACAGGGGTATCTGTAACCCTCTGTCGCCTTCCACTTGGCATTCACTCAGCCTGTGGGGATGAAAGGGATGTTCTCCGACTCCCACCCCCTCCACCTCACCGCTCCTTCATTTTTTTTTTGTTTCCAAACCTCACTGTGTACATACACAGAAAAAAAACACATGCACAAGCCACACAAACAACTTCCAGTTAGTGTTACAGTTCCAGGGGAGGCTGTCAGTCAAGATCAGCCAGAGGGACACTTTCACACAGGGCAGACAACTTTTAGTGTGAATCGAACACTGATTTTAGTGTAAAATTGATGTGAAAAAGTTTCCGAGGTAATAAACGCAAATAGTCCTGTTGTACAGCAACAGGACTTTAACTTCAGGTTTATTTTTATCTCTGCTGGTAGCACTGTTGGATAGTATTACTCTAGTATAATTGCAGACACACAGTAGGATTGAAGCCAGTGTGCAAATCGTTTTATTTATTTATTTATTTCAAATTGTATGAACCTTCACACAGATCCAGAGCTGACTTCACATCAAAACAAACTGAACCTGCTTATGGCCTTCGAACCAGCAGGGGGCCCCCAAGAGTTCTGGAATTTTTGTCACAAGTTTTTCTTGTCATACGTTTCTCGCAACTTCTTTTTTTTTTTTTTTAACTCTTTTCAAACTGTAAATTTCTAAGATTTATATTTTTAAGAACATATCTAAACTATTTGAATGACCCATAGTTTTAAACACATTAAAGAAAATCTCCATGATGTAGCAGTGCTGGTGCAGGGTGGTACTGTCACAGGAGTATGCAGACAAATTATGAACACCAAATGTTATATAGAGAAAATGCTGAGTAGAAATAATTATTCCATCATTTTGTTTTGGGGCCCCTTCTAGTGGCGCCCATATCCACTCTTGTGCCTGAGTAGCAGCTGTGTTTACAATTACAATTTAGGGCAACAAATAAAGTCATCGCCGTTGCATTTTTTGCATAGTGTACCTCAAATTTCCTAAATTAAACGTACTCCCTTCTTCCTGACTCGACAAATTTTATTGAAATGTTGAACACGCAAAACTGCAAAACTAAATAAATACTCATCTCTGCTGTTAATACACACTGTCATATTTTTGAAATACCCAAAACTTTCATCTACTGTTGATTTAATAAATAATCGTAAGTGGCTCATTTGATTGTCGTGCATTAAACTAACTAATGTTAAATTGATTTTACACAAATGATGAGATGATTTTAATGTTGCTTTGGTGACAAGTGGATGGTAGGTTAATTGTAAATTGGCCCCCAAAAATCTAAACCGTAGCTTACTTGGACACAGGCTGGCAGTAATTTGCCACCATGTATATTGCTTTTTAGGTAATTTGAACAGTTGCAGTTTCACTGTCGCATCACAGGGGCGAGGGTTGAGGTGGGGGCGATAACGAGCCGAGTTATACACTGGAAAACAAGAAAGAAAAGGAAAAAGGGAAAATGGGATTCCACAACTAGCATAACAAGACAGATTTTTCTTGAGAGCTCTCTGGACACTGTATCGATTAAAAACAAGCGTCCGTTATCATTTTTCTTCTTCTCTTTACGATCTGACGCACCATTTTAGTTACCCGTGGTTTGGTTCTGCTGCCGTTTATATGGGAGTTCAATAGTTGCTTTTCAGAGCCACTAAGATCACAAAAATCGTAGTAGGCAGGAACGGATGACAAAATTTATATCCCACACCTTCGAGGCGGTGCGGGACTGTGAGGTGTGAATTAGGCCCGAGGCCCTAACAAAGTTTGGGCCGGCCCTGCACAGACACCATGACAAATAAAGCTCTGTTGCAAACAGCAGCAATACTTTAAAGTTTGATTAGTTCATTCAAAATGAGATGGTTAAAATAAAGAAAACACACATCTGGAAAAGGTGCTTACACTACAAAAACACAGAATCTTACCAACTAGTTTTTGGTCAAATTTCTAGTACAAACATGGGGTTAAATGTCTTGTTACAAGTTAAACAATCTGTGAGTGGAACTAGTAGTTTTTCATCAATGTTAATGAATTATTAACTCCAAACAAGCTCCTGTTTCTTGCTGAAAAGCTTGTAATTGCAAGTGTGCTAAGATATTTGCAACAGAAACTAGACCAGAAATACTTAGTAAGATTTTGTGGTTTTGATAGGACTAACCTGATGGGCTATGCAAGCCTGACTTTTTCCTGTCTGTGATCAGGTTAAATTTGGAGCTCAAACTTAGATTTTGACTGGCTAAGTTCATGGACCTCCAGAATTTTGCAGCGCTATGGTGACGCAAAAGTAAACAAACCATATATTTTGCTAATTTTTGTTTGTTTGTTTGTTTGTTTGCCATAACGGGCTGACTGTAACGAGCCACCTGCAAGCTGAGGCAGCAGCTTTTCCTACTGCAGACAGATCCTCCACCACGCAATACACCAACAGAAATAAAGACAAAAAACAATCTACAACTACTCACCACCGCCACTATCCCCACTCCCAACGCGGCAAACAGCAGCTGTATCCCCATGCTGTCAGTCAGGTGATGCTCAGTTGATCTTAAAAACACTTCACGTCACAAAGATTTAATCCCACGTCCAGCTTCTGGCCGCATCGATAATATCCAAGTTCCAGATTCATCCTCAGGTATCCTCCATCACTTCTGAGTTTTGATGTCTCTTTACGTTCCGAGTCTTGTTTTTATATCATCCCCCCCGTGGTTCCCCGGGTAACCACGCCCACTCGGTTCCTCTAACCAATCAGCACGCGGCGGTTCTCCTTAAAAGGTCAAAAGGAGCGGAAACCCGCGAAGGCTTCGGCTCCGAAAGCTGGGTGTTTTTTTCGGGGGTGGGCGTGGCCAGCCATGAATGGAGTCATTCATAAAAACTCGGAATTACTACATTCCAAAGCAGTGCCTCGGCTGTGGGGCGTCCGTTTATTTATGTGCGAGCGAGAATAATATTTTTGATGCTTTAAAGTCTTTTTTTTTTTTTTTTTCCAAAGACTTAACTCTGTCCGGCCGCTGCTGCTGCTTTGTGAAAAGTAAAATAAATATGCCCAGCTGCTGGTCCACGCCACATTAATGCTGGAGGCGGAGGGACATGAAAAACAGCGAGGAATTTCCCCTCAGTCCACTTCATGAAAATGAGACGTGGAAAACAAAAACACGACAGGCAGACAGAGTGTTCCCAGGAGGGAGAAAAATTTCCATGATTTTATCATAGAGATGCTGAGAATGATTATAATAATAATAATAATAATAATATCCAGAGCCCGTTTTTGGCTGCGGCAGCTTAACAAAATAATGATAATAATAATAAAAAAAAGTCTATCTATAAGACGAATTTTCACCAAAAAACACACTGCACCTGCAACTGTGTGTGGGAGCATTTAAAGGGACAGCTCTAAATTTTTATAGTTTAATTACAATGTCATAAGTTGCTGTTATCTAATCTATGATGGATTATCTCTTTGTATAATTTAGTATAAATCTTGAATAAACTGTCCAAGCTATCCTAAAACAACTCCGGTTTCAAAACCATTTTCTTATCTTTTTTTATTTCAGTTAAAAGCAACAGGATGATAGACAAGAATAAACCTTACAAGCTCTGAACACATCATCATCACGACCGACTTTTCGTTGAATCAGAAGGAAAATTATGCTTTTTTTTGTTTTGCTTTTTCTTTTTTCACAAATAAAATCTGAAAATGTGGATTGCATTTGTATTCAACCCACCCAAGTCAATACTTTGAAGAAGAATCGCCACTACAGCTGTAAGCCTTTAGGTTTCCTCATCAACAAACTTTTAGGCCCCCTGTCTTTTTACAAAATGGCTCACCAGCCTGGTCACGAAATCCCACTTCAGAGATTCTGAACCGCCCCTTTAAAGTACATCCTCAGCCATTAGGGTGATCCCTTCATCCCTGCCATAAGTACAAAGATTGCATGATCTGACATCTTTCAGTAAAGAGGAATTTGAGGTGTGCTAAACTGATGTTTATCCAAATTGGGAAACCAAACTGAGGGATGTCTGCTGTTGTTTGTGCCGCCACCAGGGAGTTTATTGTCCTCCATGAGCCTTTAAAAACGACCCTGCAGGCCAACAAATCAGTGATGTGGGACCATGTGTTCATGTTGCACAGATGCCAGAAGTAGTTTGATAAATCTGCAATCTGATGGATTATTACACGAGGTACAACAGCCAACTACAGAATCATTCAAAGTGTCTTGTAGTGAGTTTTGTACAGGAGATAACACAATTTTTAGATACAGTAAATTCCAGACTCTTATATGTTAGGATATAATAGAATAGGTTCCAAAGTGATTGAAATATGATCTCATGTTTACAAAAACAGACAACAGATTCCGTCATTTCATGATTTACTAAACAACAGTACAGGTAATTATTTCAAGATACTCACGTCTTGTGCCTCCAAGACAATCCCGGATTACCCCCCAAATCTCCCATTGCCCACTATAATGACTGCAAAAATTGTGCTGATAAACTATGTTTGGGTTTTTCCAAACATGGAACTAGGAATTATAGCCAAACATGTCTACAATGTTTTATTTGTGCAAGAAAATGTTTTCCAGAAGTCTTGTAGGTTGTTTAGAGGTGACTTTGCAAACCTATGTTTTGTAGAGGTTTTGTTCCTCTGCATGTTTGGTTTGTTATCATTTATCATGATAACAGGCATGTAGAGTCTGAGAAGACAAATGGCATCGTGACATGGTGTAATTTTATACTGAATTTACTGGGAGTTTATGAACAGATCGGCCGCTGACTTGCATGTTTTCCATTCATGGATGTTGTTTTTCATCGTTCAAACAAACTTCAACTCCACTGATGGGCATCAAAAATTGTTTGTCTAAGGTCTTTGCTTTTTTTATTCTAGTCTTACATTTAAACAAGATTGTACTCAATTGTTTACCAATCCGTTTGTGGGCTAAATGGATTGAATTTTTGAAGCACTTTGTCGGCCATGTTGACCTCAACATCTCATGTTTTTCTCTTCTCATTGAACGCCTGATCATCTGAGGATGGAAGTTCAGTGTAAGAGATTAGTAAAAAGAAAACAGGTGGGGTTCCCTTCTGTGGAAGCAACCTAAAGAATGTCCTGTAATCAGCGCGTCTTCATTAGTGTAGACAGAGCACATGCATGTTGTAGCATGAGCTTAAGAACCAATATTACAGGATATGGTTGTGAAGTTTGAGTAGAACTTGTGTACATTTCTAGACATGGCACAAATATGCAGTGTATGTATTTCAAGCCTAATTTGCTCTTTTTTGACATTGAGAAAAATTTTATAGTAGCCTCATTTAACTAGTTATCAGATAGGATTTTGCTAGGCCGTCAGAAATGAAAGAAGGAGATGATGGAGCATGAATTATTAAACCCACTTATCTTCATACACCACTGATTTGCTACTATTAGTACTACTAATAATAATAATATTTAATGTTTGGGATGTTAAAGTTTATCTCTTTGGTATGGTTAGTGTGACTAACAGGAGGACAGCCTGACCTATAATCTGATTAATACAGTTTATAAATATTTGATCACTTGGGGAATCTCATTAAGAGTATAATAAAGCAAATTTTGCTTTAATCCTCTGACGGACAGGAGTTCAACAAATATGGAAACAGAAGAAAGCGAGACAGTGACGCCATGGCAACAGTAACAGTAACTGATGGGGACTGAATGTTTTATACCCTTCTTCCCGATGTATTTGCAAGTTACAAACAAGACCCATCGTACGTGACATACAGTTGAAACCCGATGTTTACCGACCCCAAATAAAAACACACATACACTTGTTTTTCTCGCTGCCTGAAGTTAGATTAGACCACATTTTTCTTGTTCTAGATTTGTTAGAATTATTTCTATTTGCTAAATGCAAGAAAACTTAGCGAGAATGTTTTAGAGATGTTTCTTTTTTATAACTCCTCTATTTTAAACTTCTCTAGTTTACATTCACTTGGTGAGAATCGGGAATAACTGTATTTTAATCTATATGATGTGGGTCAGGTAAACTTCACACAATTATCTTAATTGCTCCTCATTTCAACCAAGGTAAAACCAATTACTAGATACATCTGTGGTAAGAAAATTGTGCAACGACAGTTTAGTTCATTAGTAATTTATTCCTATACACATTATTTAATCTGTATTGACCTGCTTTTAGCCCTCAGTTGACTCACTGACAGTTCACTTTATAAGTACCAATTAAGTTTTCATAGGGGACGATTAAGGTCTACATTTTTCAAATCTAAAGATTTAGAGTTCACAGAATAAAAGTTCGGTTCTCTTGCCAAAAGCTTGAACAAATGTACTCGATAATCAATCATCTCTCCGCAGTACGTGCATATTTGCAGAAACCTTCTACAAGGCAGTAAGACGCAGGAAAGAAGCAAACATTTCATCATAAGTCCTCTCACAAACAGAGGCCTACACAGAGAGCAAACTTATGCATCCATCAAACAGCCGAGGTTGACTCAACTAATCCATCTCTCTCTCCGTCAGTGGCATGGAGGTGATGCAACAGCACCTTCATGCAACAAAGCAAACGTGCGATAAATACGGCCTTACAAAAGGACAGATTGTTTTTCACGACTTTCACTTCCATTGACTCATAAAACAACACGCCAATTTGGCTTTGGTTGTCTGGATCCTCGGCGTCACGAACCAACATGCAGAATTTCCAGCAAACAGTAAAGAGGCGGTATTCATACTCTTCTCCTGGAAATAACGGACGCCGCCTCTTGCCCTGAGCTTTGACCTGTGTATCCAGAGCTGACGGCTCATTACGGCTAAAGTGACACACGTCTGCTGTAAGATCCCAATGGGAAACCATATGGAGCTAAATCAGAGCCATGAAGTTTATTCAAAAGAAAAAAAACACAATTTAAACTGGGGGGGAAAAAAATTGCAGTTAAGACTGGAAAATAGTCTAATATCTTTTGAAAATCTTCTTGAAAAGATTTTAAACTGGAAAAAAAAATGTGATTCTTAAAAATCTCAAAAAAAAAAAAAATTTAAAAAAAAATCTAAAATGATTTTAAAATCTTTTTTCTTTTTTAAACTGAACCTGAAGACAAAAAAAAAGATTTGCAACAAAAAAAAAATGTTTGGAAGTTGAAAAACACCTCTTTAATCTGAACATTTTTGTCAGTTTTGTCTTTTTTTTCCATTTGAAATCTTTATTCAGTTTAATTTTTTTCAGTTAATTTTGTTTTTCAATTTCAAACATTTTTCAGTTTCAAATCTTTTTTTTTTTTTTTTTACAATTAACAATTTTTCTTTCATTTTGAGCAAACTTTATGGCTCCTATTTATTTCCATAAACCCACCCGGTCGTACAGGAACTGCTTGAAAAGGGGCAGACTGCAGCAGGTGGGGGGAAAAAACAAACTTTTAGAAACAAGCCAGTGGAGATAAACTACGAGACAGAGCGAGGGTGTGACCGGTGGGGAAGACCAGAGCTGCACAGGACATAAAAATACCATTCACATTGCTGAAAGCGCAGCGTCGTGTTTCAAGTCAGCTCCTGTTGTCGTGGCAGTTTAACAGAAGCCTTGTGTATCTGTGAGAAAGGGGGAAAAAACTCTGTTTATACTGAGAAAGGAGCGGAAGACAGGTGTGGACTGTTTGTTTAGGGGAGCCTCGGCCAAACCTGTTGCAACACTCCTCCGACTCTTTACGAGCTCCACATAAGCAGGACAGACTACCACACACACACACACACCCACCCCCCCCACCCCCCCACACACACACACACACACACACTCAGAAGGTGTATTTACTGCAGCTTAAGCTGTTCTGCTCAGGTTATAACTAATGTGGCTGATCCGATTAATGCAGGAAGATTTATGCCATTTCTGAAAATCCAAGTGCTTAAGACAGGCTTAGGTTTTGACATCCATGATAAAGGTGTAGAGCAGTGCATGCATGAGATAAATCCTTTTCCGCAACACGGATTTACTCGTGTGTGCAAAGAGAGGTGTGCAAATGTTTGAGGCAAACACACATTTTTTTTTTATCTTTAGCATCTAATGACTTAGACATTCCTGCGATTTTAATGTTTTTTCAACGCTACCTGGTTAAATAGTATCAAGCATTTGTTGTACACCTTGGATTATGTGTGCTGATTGATGTGGCAATATTACCAGTAATAGAATTTATAAGGAGACAACTCATTTGTATTATTATGTCATATTGAGCAATGAAATCTGTCCCAATGAGATTGGCTTTTCAGATTAAAAGCACCTTTTGAAAATCAAAACCGTTAGGTTTTCTTTTTTAATTGGTCTGATGTAGCATTTTAACTATAACTAATTTCTAAACTGTTAGCTAAAAATCATCATAACTGTTTTTTCTACAGTTTTTTCCTCTGTTTGTTTGACCACATAAAGGCTTTCGAGCATTCACAAGCCCGGATTCTAGCATGAGCTTATATGTATATATATATATATATATATATATATATATATATATATAAATCTCAACTGTATGATGATGATTAAGTAGGGCCCGCACCTTGGCTCAAGCCCACGGGCCCACACCGTCCTAAGTCCGGCCCTGAGCATCCATCAGTGTAATTATTATTTTAAAGTGTTTCACTAAGTGAAGAAGTTTCTGAAAGAAATGGACTTTTCAGCCCTCCTGCGGTTTTTGCATGACGCTCGGGAGGAGCGCAGCAAATGTCACGGTCGGACAGCAGGGACACGGGGTTCTCTCATAAAACCGTCAGTTCCTCAAACCATGCAAAAAATCTTGTAAGCGCACGCAGGGTCAATTATGTTCTAATTTATTGAATAAGTCGGTCCAATTTTAAGGTATGTTAATTTACAAGTATGAATGCCACTGGTATTCTGAAGTTTAGTTTTGAACATTTGGTTGCCTTTTCTCTGGTTTATGAGAATAATTAACTGGTTTTCATTTAACTGTTTCTATTGTTCTTGTGGCTTACCAAGTCAATTGACATTTGGCACCTAATCATGCAAACAATTTAGAAGATGAACCAACATTTCGTCTTACAAACAAACCAATAACTCTCGATTCGTGCTTTGACTTTTTCTAAGCTCTTTAGTTGCTGTCCAGAAGAAACCACATTTTAGTGTTCTCAATCAGCACTAGATCGTTTGAATGCCTCCAACTTCTGATTTTGTTTCATCCCATTGTTTTCAAGGATTAACTGTTCATAAAGGCAGCGTTCCCAAAGACTTGCCCCACTGAAGTCTCAGGGTTCCCACGTGGTCCTTGGGATTCCCAGGTGCCTGACCGCAATTCAAGAGTGGCCTGAATTTGGCTCGCAAAACACATGTGGTTGATTGTTATGGACACTTTTAGGGAAAAGGAAATCTGTTAGGCACAACACAAGGAATTTGTCTCAAATTAAGCCTTTTGTCCTCTTCTTATGTTTTAGTTTAATGGACAAGAGGAACCTCAAATGTCCAGTGATTTAACACGACTGGTACACAAAACAGAACGTACAAACCGTTCCAGAGCAGAAAAAAGAAGTGAAAAAAAAATAGTTAGAGTAAATTTATAGGATTGCCAGTAAGAAATAACGAAAGAAGGGGGAGTTTAAGTCCAAATGTATTTTTAGACCTAAAACCGGAGCTCTCCTGTTCATTTCCCAAGCACCGAAACACATCGCTGTAAAAAAAAAATGGCATGTCATTCCAGGTCTGAAGCAGCAAAGCAGTACTAGACCATCTTACGACCACCACCACGATTATGATGTTCTTCATCTGCAACGTTGTGTCAGGTTTTTGCCATCTATATTGGGACACACATCTTCCAATGAGTACTTTTGTCTCATCTGTTCAGAAAATATTTTCCCAAAAATTCTTGGGGATCGTCCACATTTTTATTTTTTTTAGTAAATGTGAAATAAGCCTTTGTTGTTTTTGGTCAGCAGTGTTTTGGCTCAGCTACTGTCTTGAACATTGACCTTAATTAAAGCCATTGAGGCCTGCAAGCTTTAGATGTTCTGGGTTCTTTTGTGGCCTCTAGGATGAGTAGCCATGTGCTCTTGAGCTCAAGTTGGTGCGGTTCGGTATGTTATTTTGTCTGTTTTTACTGAAAAAGTAGAAACATTCCTGGGCTGCCTTCAGTTGTAGATCCATCTATATGCTAGGATTAGGGTTAAGCTACTGTTGTTACCCAACATCGTCCATTGATTGGACAACAATAAAACCTATGGCTGCAGTGGCTACCATCCATTAGATTTTCACCTTCAGCGTGTCAAAATGTGTGTGAATAGGAATGAATGATTACATTGTAAAGCATCTTCGAGTGTACAGAAAAGCGCTACATGAGTCTGATGTCATAAGTGGCTTCTTCATTGTTCCTCTCTTACAGGAATCAGTTTGGGGAGTGGCTAGTGAAATTGAGCAAAGACATCCGGTAAATCACAGCTAATCCAGATTTAAAAGCGGGGTAATTACTGTCCAGGCTGATTTGGGGGTTTATTTTCCCGTCTTAAATTAAATCATTCCATGAAAACTGTCTGATTCTTTGTCTGGTATTGAAACTTGTTTAATTTTCTGAAAATATTACATGGAGGGAAGCAAAGCAGTATGTACGGGGCAGTCTGTACTTTTCACACACCCAAACCCATCACACACTTGTCAGGTGTGTAATTATTCCACACACAAACACACACATCCATGAGGAGCCTGCCCGCCAAACACAACATGTGCTGTATTTTGTGCTCTCCAAACCACACTCCCATCTGGATCTACATCTGCATATCCATCTTCTTGTAAACGCAACATATCACTCTGTGATTTTGAGATGTTTTTGCCAGAAAGCATTGGTGAAAAATGAGAAATTCTTGTTGGTACGGATTGTTTATTTCCCCCCCGAACCAGTGTGCGCATGAATTTGACCTAACAGGCTGAAATGAAGATGTGGAGTTTAGAAGGAACAGACAGAATAAGCAAATTACAGGCCGGTGATAATTTCCCGGAAAGAAAAAGAGAAACCAAAGTGTTTTAAACGAGGCACAGCGGGAAGAGAACATCTGAGACCAACGTAGATGCAGACAGTCATTATGAGGAATAATCTTTTTAATGCAGTCTCTTCAACAGCAGGATTTATGTTTTACCTGCAGGCTAGTATTATCAACTAAAGACGTGGTGGTAGATTGGGGTTGTGAGCCGGGACAAAGACAAACATTCAAAGTCACAAGAGAGTGCTCATTATAAATCAAGCTCACACACCTTCCCACTCGACCAAGGAACATGTCAGCAATACAAGAGCAGAGCTAAGGAATGAGATTGATCATCTATAGCCGCTAGAGACATATTGATATACCAACACAAGGTAGTATGTGATTGTGGAACGGAAAGAAAATGACACGTGGTTTTAAAATTCTTAAAATAGTTGGGCAGCACTGAACATACAGACTGAGCTACAACGGAAAGGTTTAAATAAATGATCATTTATGATAGAGCAACTCAGATGAAGTCTTGACCTAAATCCAACTGAGAATCTGTCGGCGTCTGAAAAATGATGTTGACAGATGACAGCCATCCAATCTGACGAAGATGGAGTTATTTAGCAAAGGCAAATCGACAAAATATTAAACCCTAATCATAGGCCGGCCTCAAGTATTGCGTCAAGATCAGTGATTGTTTTCTTACAATTTTCTTCTTCTGTCTCCAAACCAATTGAAATGGAGGCAAATATCTAGTGTCTCATTTCCACTGAGCTGTAAGGCACAAGTCAGTGTGGTTTGGTGTGCTCTTTTATGGTCCAGAGTATTCAGAAGAGGGTTTCCGCTGCCAGTTGGACTGTCACCGGGCGGGCAGGGTTAAACCTCAATGGCTAGTGTTGCATCATAGTAGTGAGACGACAAACGTGACTCAATGTTATGTTTTGTGATTGTCACAAAACAGTGACCACACTCAAGGGACTGTGATGCCAGTAGCTACACCCTGACCCTAACTGTACCGTACCATTGGACCTACAACTGAAGGGAGCCCAAGAATGGTGGGCTGCATGGGTCACTTTTACAACGGAAAAAGAGAAACTAGCTTACAGAAAACACAAAACTGACAGATAATAAGATAATATGTGTTTTTAAATCTGGTCTTTGTGTGATTCCCTTGTTAATGGGAATATGGCCCATATCAAAAACCACTACTGCTTACTGCGAAATATCAAGGTTCACCACCATTTTTAGACTTTTATCTGTCAAAAGAATGTTCCTTTCATTTTATACATGCATTATTTGTGTTGTTGAATGAATTAAATACTTTAAAGTCTGTTGCTGTAGCATCATGTAATGTGCCTATATTTTTGCAAGTCTTTTCCAAGATACTGTAGGCCTTTAGGACAGGGTCAGGGGAAACCAGGTCACCTACAGAAGTTTGTCAATGGGCATGCATCTTAGTGATGGTGCCCAATAACCAACCAAGCCAGGGTGGCTCACTCCCCATCTGGATCCCCCGTACGCCCGCTCCTTCTCACTCGCCTCACCTCCAAGGTGTCACAGAGAGCAGCCTTGTTCCAGGGCACTCTCCTCCTTTCCATTGGGAACCCTCAAAAATCCCAGATATCCCTGCAATTTCCGGTGCAATGTTTATTTGGCAGAGAGGAAGGGGGGTTGTGCGAGGAAAAAAGGCCCCAGTCACAAACAGTCTGAGAGTAAACATGTGCTGGGGGGGGATTTGTGCGGTGAGAAGGACTGAGGCCCATGTGTTCTAGTCCTGACACACAGATCCCACCTCAGCAGGGACACACAGCGGTTCTCTGTACAGGCCACAACCGCCACAGTTTGATCAAGATCCATCAGTAGAGGCCTCTACTCTGCTCTGTGGACAGCTTCCTCTGCTGGAGAAGCAGGCAAATTACATGAGAAAAGCATACTCAAAGAAACAAACGCTGAAAATTAACCTGACACAATGGGCAAAGAGATGGATAAATGGACTGGAGCTTATCTGCAGAGATATGGGCGTTGCTCTGGTCCAGAGTGCACCAAAAAATAAAGCCCTTGATTCATCATTTTATTTATGTTTCAATCCTCACCTGTGGTCATGAGAGATAGATGAGTACTGAAAGAGAGAGATCTCAGATACAGGTGGCATCTCCACATTTAGTAGAGTCAGTTAAGGTGGTTGGGACATCATGAAGTCTGTTACCAATTCTTGAAGGAGGAACTAGGAGGAACCTCTGAATCTGACCTAAAAATCACCAGGGAACTATTTATCTCTTCTGAACTTGGAATGTCTTCAGATAACCCAGAGAGAATCCAGTATGGCATAAGTGTGAGTCAATAGATGTGTGGATTCATGAGAGAATAAAATGTGCCTCAGTAGTTTTTCCTTGGTTCTCGCTGCTTTTTCTTCAATGAAAATGGGCACAGCTGCGGTACAGGTAGAGTATGGAATGGGGCGTCAGGATAGGAAGAGGGTGAGGGGGTTTCGGGAAGCAGGAAAGGTACTTGTAGGTGGAGCTCCACCTGGTTAATGGGGGGCAGGAAGTGAGGCCGCCGGTCCCTCCTAGTACCTGTTGCTCTTTCTGGGTCTCCTTGGGTCATTGCTGCGCTGCATCTGGCCACTGATGGCTGCTAGAGGTTGTGTGAGAAGGTGGAGTTCCTTGCCTTGCCGTCTACAATCCCAAGACTTTGTAGCCAGGCGCAGTGTTTGGCATCGTCTTTCCTCACATCGGGCATGGGAGATACATATTTCTGTCTACCTGCCGAACCTGCCCCATATCTCTTCTTTTTCCCTCTTTGCTGTTCCTCTTTGACAACAGGATCCTCTGACAACTGAAACGGAGTCAACAGTCGGGCTTGCCTTCCTGTGTTTTTTCCGTTGGCTGTCGCAGATACACTCAGACGTGAAGGAAGCTTTCTGTCCTGCTGTTTGACTTGGGTTTGAGAACATTTTGACACCACAGAGCATACATCTGACCTGAATGCAGCTGCCTTCTGAAGATCAGAGGTCTCTTCAGGTTTGATTGCGTCCTCTGAAACTACATCAACGCAACTCAATGAGATCTCCGCTGTCTGATCAAGGTTTTTCACTTTTAAATCTGTAAAGGTGCATGTATCCGAAGGTTCTGTGTGGTGCATATTTGCAGGAAGCACAGTTCTGGATCTGTTGAGATTGTAACGGAGTCGCCGGTGTGGGGGGAGGCTGGCCCAGAGCCCAGAGAGTCCAATGCTATGAAACACCGGTGGAGGTCTCAAGGGGAAACGAGGTCTTGAATCTCCAAATATATTCTCTGTGCTGTTATCCATCTTGAATTTGACATCAAGATGGATAACAATGCCAAAAATCCAAATCCTTGGATGTTTAGTTTTCTTAGACCAATGACAATGCCTCTAAAGATCTCAAAGTTATTTCATCAGCTGGTCCTTACCAGTTTATCTTTTAATAATCCGGTCTTTGTCTGGTAGCTGACATGTGTTCCTCTCTGCTCAGAGACAGATTCAGAGTATGTCTGAGCAGGACTTTTCCTCCCTTTGCTTTGGATGACACCACTCTAACTCCAAACAACCCTCCCACCGCTTCTCTCTTTCATCCTGTTTGTGTTCTGGACATGAAAGGCACAGCACCCAGTTCTCCGTGCCATTCCACCTCAATGAAAAATGAATCAGCAGTATAGAACAGCACAGATGAATCTACATATTTCCCAAGACACTTTCACCTATGGTTTGACTTTTGAGCAAACCCCAATATTACTTTACTCTACTTGTAATTCAACTTCTTAATGTTATTTCTTATTTAATCATATATCTACATAACGGTGCAATTGTCGTGAAGCACTTTGGTTAGTCGAGGTTGTTGTAAATGCGCTATATAGATAACCTTTGACTTGACTATATTCTTTTATTTGAAACCTGAAATTGTCAGAATTTTGCAATTAGAAATTAAATTTAGCAAAAATTTTTGATATTTTTAATTTAGTATCTAATCGGTAACTTTTAGATCGAAGAAAAAGAAGGATCTAATCATAATAAAGTTAGTTGCAATTTTGAATTTTGATACCCAGCTGTCCCTGCAGGGTCACACACATACACACACACGCACCCACACACCCGCACTCCCCCCCCACCACACACACACATACAGAGAGATAGATAAATAGGCTTTGTTTTTGCTTTTTATTGATAATTCTTTTTCTTATTCATCAATCTATGTTGCTTTATTCTACAGTGTGCATTATTGTTCTAGCAAAGCTGTACATAAAGTCAAAATGAGGGAATAATATTTCTTCGCGGGATCCTCTAACGGTGTACTGCTCAACTTGTCCAGACGATGGCGCTACTCACGGAGCAGAGGCCGCGAAAGAGGAGCGAAAAAGCTCCGCTGTCTCTTTTTCATCTGCGGCACCAGAACGGAAGCACTTCATTGGTCCGCGAGGCCAGGCTCAGCGGTTACCAAACAGCAAGGTAAGGCTGCCTGTGAAGGCGTCAAGTGTCTTTTCTGCTCGGGACTGCTCTGTGGGGCATTTTGGACAGGACCGTCTGAGTGTTTGTTTTCGGGGGGGCTGTGTCTTGTTCGCGGCGAGAGGAGACGTTGAGCCGGTGAGGCGAGGAGGCGGAGGACGAAGGGCAAAGTCATACGTAACGTGGATTAATGGAGGAGAGAGCAGCCGGTTGATTTATAATGAGAGCAAAAGCAGAAACTCGGACAAAGTTCCTGTGAAAGGATTTGCTGTTATCGAGGAAGAGGAGGTTGTTCAGATATTAAACGTACGGGATGGTTAACTTAGTTTTATAATAAGAGTGTTAATTTGTGTTGTAAGTTGGTGGAATCGAGGAGGAGCGGGGCGCTGATATACCCAGTTATTTTGTTTTCTAGTGCTAAAAATAGAGCTAAAACTTCAATGTTAATGCCAGACAGTCTTATTCAATAAATTAGGATGTACGTCTTGATCAGGCTTGTTAGATTATTAGTACCTTTTGAAAATAACCTT
>CAEGAG010026511.1:0-38246 GCA_903067065.1 Brachyrhaphis terrabensis | reverse complement strand
AAAAAAAAAAAATAAAAAAAAAAAAACAACTAAAAAAAACAAAAAGAAAAATAAATTTTTTTTTTTTTTGTTATGAGAGGGGGGGGGGGGGGGGGGGGGGGGGGGGGGGATCCTCACGTTGAGAAATAAAGTGCTTTTTTTTGTCTGTTATGTAGTTATTTGTACCCTTAGCAATTTTTCAGAAACTTAAAATTTTCTTCTTTTATTTCGTATATTAATCGTTTTAATATTTTTAGACTCAAGCTGCAGGTTGATTCCTAGCGTTTGTCTTTCTGCATAAAGCTTTCTCCCTGCGAAAGCATAGGTCCTCTCCAGCTTCACCCCACACTAAAAACATGCCTGTTGGATTAATTGGCTTCTCTAAGAAACCAATTAAAACCCTGACAAGAAAGGACCGAGTTCAGACAATGGATGGTTTCAGAACTTTTAATTAGTAAACTGTTCCCATTTACCTGGAATATAAATTTAATGTGACACCGTCGTACATTTTATTTAGCCACCAGGATGGATAAGCACCCCAGCTTATTTTACCGTTATGCAAAGTAAGGTAGATGTTAAAAAAAAGGAAAAAGTCATTACTAGAGCACTGCAGCAAATATTGGCATCTTGGCCTCACTAAATCTGGTTATTTGGGTGTGATTCTAGAAAACAAATGTCTTCCACCATCATAAATGTAGGGATGTGCAGTTTTCCAAATGCTACCTGGACTTTTTCTGGAACTGTTCTTAGGGTTAGCAGATCAAGACTGAACCTTTTAGCTTTATTCCAGATGTGTCTGGAAAAAAAATAAAAACAATATGCTTGGAAAAGCACCTCATGCTCACTGCTATACATATGCTATACTTTCTTTTGCAAATGCTCTTGAAACCTTCCTAGAGTTAAATGGAGTCATGAACTCTTTGAGATGCCAGAAAATTCATCCAGAGTTTCAAAAGGTTAATGATTCAAAACATTTGGCTGAATCAGGGCACAAATGATTCCCCAGACACAAAATAGACCTTCTTTGATGGATTCATTATTATAGAAAAGGTCTGATGAGGTGAAGAAGAGGCAGCTTCAGACGAGGTCCAGGACTAAAAACATCCTCTTTCTGTATGGTGCAATATTGTGAAATACTATAGGAGAGAATTAAGTGCTGATCTATTGGCAAAAAGGGGTTTTGCAGAGTATTAACAGCAGGGATGCCAATGATTGTACCGCTGATGATTCTGTGAAAAACATTATTTCTCAACATGGGTTTTTTTCTGCTTGATTGTGGCAGGTTTATTTAAAAACTTATTTTGATTTATTTTATGCTTCTTTACCAGAGGTGCCAAAAATTGTGAAGAGAGTTATGTACATTATAAATGGAGTTTATTTAAAACTTAACATTTGTAGAGATCCACAAAATCAGAAATGCAGTGTTTATTCCATAAAACAGGTTTAAGACTGAGGCTAGGGTTACCTATCTGACAGTATCACAGTGTCCCTTCTCAAACTGTAAAATATTTTTTTTTCTATTAAGCAAAAATAACTTTTATTATGTACTAACTTTTAAAATGTGAAACTTGCAAAGACACAGAAAATATATTATCATCCATGTTTGTTTTAATTTGTTATTCAATCTTCATTTTTTTTTTAAAAAAAGCACAGACAGTAAGAAACTAGACAAATCTTTGTTGGAAAGCACAACATCCAAACACCAAATAGGTTTTGTTATTGGATTCATCACATGGATTATGAAATATCTCTTTTTTCACGAGATTTCTGATATCAACAAGCTGATGGGTACAAGTGGTGTTTTAAACTCTTGGGGTTTTCTTATTTAAATTGACAATGAGGATAGAGTTTAAATGATTAACACTTAATTTGTTAAAAAAATATTGTACTTGTGTATTATATGATTAAATATTGTGAATAGCTCTGAAAGTCATGTTGAGCCAAAAGGATTTAATATTCAGTCTAAATGAAAAAGAGACTTATTTTTATTTTTCCCAGTGGTCATTTCAGGTATTAGGAATTAACAGAGAACATCACCTTCCAGAGATTATAACTGTTTCTCACTGACTAGAACAACTTCATTAAAAGATACAAAAACTTTCATCAGTGGTTCATGATGTCAGGTGTTGATTACCTGGTATGAGTCTTGATCATCCTTCTGTCAACTATGTCAAATAACTCATATAAAATAAGGTGTCATAGTGTGTTAACAACACTTTATGTGATGTTCAGTCCTTCCAGTATTGCCATTAACAAGAAAATTAGCTAACGCATGACTGAAACTTGTACCGTCAGTGTGTGGTGAGATCTTTGCACTTTGCTGCATCATGTAAAGGTCAGTGAGCCTGGAGTGTGAGATAGATATGCTTTTATAAGGCTACATAATGTAGCAAATGAAGATCAGGGCATGTAAGGAGCCTCATTCCACGGCGTGTGTTCAGGATCCAGGCTCTTGTATATCAGAAACTCTGAATATGATATATGAAGATTTTTGTGTAAGATTGTGACAAAGAAAATTGACAGAACGCAAAGAAACAAGACGATTTGGGTTTCTCAAGTTTTGAGTTTACACCCAAACTCATGTGTGTTGATATAAATATCAATGAAAACAGTTACAGTAACTGTATGTATAGGTCATTTACTACAAGTATTAGGTGTTGTTGTGACTCAAACACAGTTGCACACCGGCCTTTCAAGATGTTTTGTACATTGCCGGTGGGGAAATTTGACTTCTCTGGCCTTGATGTGCCATCATGCGACCCCTAAGTTTTACAAATATTATGAAGCACAGAATTACACCTCTCCCGACTTGATAAAGAATGAACCACAGCACACCGTAGCAAGACTCTCAAAATATCAAGAACAAAGAACACTTGAAAGCAGTTCTGCCACATGGTACTCAGAATGGTTGTAAAATCCTTCTCAAGTGGTTCCCTCCTGTGTTTCATGAGGAACTTTGTACTGCGAGAGAAAACGCCGCCCCTCAGAGTGGCACGTGTTTCAGTAGCACAGCTATTATTTTCTACAGTTCATTTATACTGGTTGCATCCACTTCAGATGTTGTGTGGGATTAAAAAAGACATTACAGTCTTGCATGATCTCATTAGTTTCTTTCAGTATATGAAGAAAAAAAAATCTGTGTCCATTTTTATTGATTTATTCTAATGTAATAAAATATGTATTTATTAACATGTTGTGAGTGGTGTTTCTTCTCATCTGTGCCTGCTATCTGCGTCACCCTCCAAGGATTTACATCTGTAAATGATCCTCATTTGATCCGCCTCTTATTTCTTTTTCTTTTAAAGAGGAGAATACGTGACAACTCCAGTCTTGCTGAGAAAACAGGGGAATATTTCTATTAATGGATCTGCGGCGCTGAAACTGGAAGCGGTTCTTTGGAGTGAGGTCCAGAAGAGCGGAGTGCTGCCAGGGTGAGGCGTGGCATGTTGTTAATGAGGACATGGTGCCATCTAGAGGGAGCTTTTGCATTTGAATAAAGTTGATAAAAAGCAGAGCCTTTACCTTTCAGTGTGCTTTGCTTTCATCATTATACTAATATACTGACACTTAGCATTTGTATAAGGATAAGATTTTTTCATTGGAACCATTGAAATAAGTATTGATTTTAAACCAGTGATTTTATAACTGCAGAATTATATGTAGAAAAAAGTGCAGTGCATCAGTGCTTCTGGTCTTTTTATCAAGGCTTACTTTAACTTTCAGTAGTATAACTACCTGTTTTTGACTGTGCAGTAATACTTTAAGGATAAGGCAAGAATTTATGGCTCATAGACAGACAGAATGGTAACAGATTTAAAGGAGATACGATAAAATTGATTAAACATTTTTAAAGATGTTTTTATTTTAATTACAAGTCAATTAAAATTGGTCATCATTCGAGCAGGTTAATAATAGCATCAAAAGTAAACTTCTTAGTGATCAGACTAATCTATTGGTCATATCCAAATAACATCAAACAAAAGAATAGAAACAAAACAAATCTACTTTAAAGAAGAGTTTGTAAGAGAAAAGAAGTAAATTCAAAAGGAAGAACACTTTTGAGGTTTCATAGATTCTGAATCTAGAAAGTTTAGAACATTAAAAACAAAAACTGGAATGTAGGTTGATTAAAAAAAGACATGATTTTTCAGCAGAATAATGTACAAGGCAATCGGCTTTGACTTTTATCCTGCTTGTTGTCTTACTGCTGCAAATCTGTTATCATGTTGTCATGGAGCTGTCTGTAGTGATGTTATAATCACACTACTATATATGCCCTAATAGAAACTTAAATAATGTTTGCCTTGTCACATTAGACAGCCAATAAAACGAGCTATTCCCCTTTTTTTAATCCCTTATTCTGTAAACAACAGAAAGATGGAACTATTAGATTTAACCATCTATTGCTGACAAGATTACTTACTCCAACTTTTAGCAGGATTACATTTACTGTAAGAAGAAGAAGAACAGTTTGCATTCATACTTAAACATATTAGTCATTATTGAAATATATAACTGATCCTAGATAATTTTTGGTTTATTTTAATCAGTTCCTCGATCGTAATACTTCAGATCATCCAGGTCATCATGGCTTCTGCTCCAGACAAAGCTGGTGCTCCAGCAAGCAGCTATTTCAATGTTTATCCCCGACTTCTCAAGGTGTTCTGCTTTATTACTCAATGTAAAAGTAAAAACAGTTAGTAGAAATGTTTAAGTTAGCTAGTTTATGACATTTCCTCATAAAAAAAAAGAACAGATTCATTGACTGTTAAAATTCTTACGTTAGTAAAAGAGGTTCTTAAGAAAAAATCATCTCAGCTATCCTGAAAGGACAGTCATCTCTGTCAGTGATGTATAAAAGAGGGGAATTTTGGCTTTAAACACAGAAAAAAAGAGGTTCGAACTGTTTTATTAAAATAACTCTTTGAGACTCTATTTCTTTCCCCTATGGTGAACACCAACCACCATATAATTTTCTGTTGAAACATTCAGGCCGGCAGGTTTTAATTTGTCCCGACAGACCCTGACCTCAGGCCTGGCCGGCGTCCCTCTTCCTGCTCCTCCCTGACCTCTGCAGGGGTCGTGTTTCTGCAGGTAACCTATGAAAGTGTCCCACCCACCACCAACACGAACCATGACATGACGCTCATTCAGCATCTGCAAAGGTGACATGAAAGAGGAAGGTCAGTGCACGTTTGGGAATTCTTATATATATGAAAAGAAGGACATTACAATATACACACACACACCCACACACATACACACCCACACACACAAAACACTGTAATTATCACAAGCTTTTTGGACGTGTAGCTCTGGCAATGAGAACCAAATAATCTCTTGGGTTGCTTTGTCCAAATCTCATTAAACCAAATGAAATTGCAACTCAAGGCACCAGCTGAGCACACATGCAGTTCTAATCCAGACATAAGCATGCATGCTCACACACACACTCACTCTCACACACAAACATGTATAGATCTGCAACACAAAGCACACGAAAGCTACTGACAAAAATAAGGACCGCAGCATGATCAGGGTATATGATGATTATACTTTCAGTGAGGTGAGTTGAATTATTTACAGATTTCATCAAGCCTTGTAAAGGAAGAAGAAATTTAAATGAGTTCAGCACAGCCTCCCAGGGGACGTTACAAAGCCATCCGTTTCCTGCCACTGTCCACGACCCCAGCAGCCCCCTCACGCCTATCACCAATAAACCCTTCATTACTAAACCATTAAAATTGTGGTAATACACGCGGATCCTCTCCTCTCGTGTGCAGATGTGTGTTTAACATGGCACACTGGCAGCCAGGGGCGGGAGTGAGGGGGTGAATCAATGCTACAAGCAAAGACATGCGCAAAGAGACCGACCAATCGAGCAGCTTCAAAGGAAACTCCAGACACGGTTCGGCTCAGCTGTCATCCTGCGGATTAAAATGTTAAGGTTGACAGGGGTCAAGCCTGACATGCTGGATAAACATCTCATCAGTCACCATATAATGAGTCTGTTCTCCTTCCAGTCATAATTTCTTTTCTGATTTTATTCTTACATTTGGTCAGCTAATAAAACTGGAGGTGTTTGACTTGGCATCTGTATTCCGCATATTAATCTGCTTTAATCTCCTTTTAAAGGGGCTGAGTATTTTACTCCCCTTTTTACCAAAGTGATCATCAGAATAAAAGATGCCATTCTGTCATAAAATATTATGCAGAAGGTCCCTTTGTGGACTGACCCGTCTATATATGTGTCACCCCCGGCTCGGTTTTCCAAACAATGTGTGCTAAGTCTGCAGCCCGTAAACCACAGTCTAGATTCCCATGTGTCCTCCTCCCTGGCTGCTCCATTGATTCTTTCTCTCCTCTCCTGCTGAAATATGCATGAGCGTGTCAGGGCTGAGGACCAACACTTGCCAATAGGAGGCAGGTTTTAGCCACATCCACTTCTTCTGATGTTGTTGGAAATCGCATCCAGAATTCACATTTAACAATAAAGAAACAAACCAAAATGAATGAAATGATGAATGATAAAGTCCAATTCCTGAAGTACCTATGCAGGTTTTTAGTTTTTTCAAGACGTCCCACTCTGCATGAAACATGATTAGCGGAAATCACAACTTCCTTGACTCTGAATTATTCATCTTCGCTGCAGAATGCAAAACTATAAAACTGCATCATGAGCTAAAGCTAACGGTATGTTTTGACTCCTAGCAGTGTTTGCATTCCAATACATTAATCTTAGATGGGAAAAGATGGTGAACATCGGCTTGTGATAACAATTCTGAAAGCAGTGAGTACATTTTAAAATCCCTGGTGCTCACTTGGTCTCTTTGAGTAAAGAATTCCTGTTAAAGCTTGTTGATTTTATGACATGCTAAGGTGGTGATGTTTGCCAGTGACGACTCAGAAATAGATGCAAATATATTATTAAAGCCTTACGTTGCACATATTTATTCTTAACACAGAATTTATGAATAGCAATAAGTCTGTTTGCAGACATAATTTAGACCAAAATCTTTCAGAGTAAGTTTATGTAGTCAAATGCAGTTTAACTTTTGAAGCTTAAGTTATCATATCTATCTCATAAAGTACATCTGTGAAGCCATTAGCTCACCAAGATAAGACGGCATAACACAAGTTTACTTAATGAAATGCTTAATGAAATGTTGACACCGTATCAACTTTCATTTTTAGATGTTCTCGATGTTCTTTAGATGTATTGCCAACAACAAAAAAATCTTTTTTTTAAGCAAGTGTTTATTATTTATTCAGTTTACATTAATTATTTAATTTTATAATTCACACAGTGTATACGCTTGGCTTCTTTGTTGGTCAATTATTTCTAATGTTCTCCATCAGTTTTAGGATCAGAAGTTAACATGAGAAGACAAAGAGCAGTGAGATAATTTCGTTAATATTTTACTCAAGAATACTTGACAGAGGCTGAAAGAGTTTGCAAATAAAGACAAGGAAGAAGAAGGATTTTTCTCCTTTGATGGTTTTACCCAGACGCGTCATCTTCAAAACAAGATTTCTACAACATGAAAAACATAAATGAGCTTCCACGACGATCCAGGGGTGTTTAAATGCATTTCCTTTCTATGGACACCATCAGTCCGTATCCCTGCTACAAAGCTGAAGGAAAACCTAATTGGTTTCAGAAAGAAAGGAAACCTTTCCTCTTTTTCAACACCAAAGAATGGCAAGGCACTCCACAGGCAGGCAGCATGATTGAATAGTCTCCAGAGGGAATAGAAGGAGGGGAGGCAAGAGGGGATGGGTGTGAAGTTTACACGTGAGGAGGGGCGGTCATGCTCCGCCGCTCATTAACAAGCTGTCTGATTAAACCCCCTTGCTAATGACTTTGCCTCAGTAATCAATAGTATCTGGTCTTTAAAAAGGTCTGCACACACCGAGTGCTCTCCCAGAAGCAGTGCAGAGGTTATCATGATTTATGCTAATTGAGGTGTATGGCATGTTTCCCTGCAAACCCAGAGGCATCAGTGTGCTTCAAGGTAACAAATAACATGAGTGCTGATGGGCCGTGCCACTCTGTTAGAACGGCTGAGATGTGGTTGCTTGACAGCAGTCATGTGAAAGGGAAAAGCAGAATCGTAGTTGTTGTCCAAACAGGTAATTATGGTTGAAAACTGACAGCTGGACACAGTTATGTTGACATTGATAGACTCTAAGACAAGGCTGCACAGAAAGGATGAGTGCAACTGGCAAAACAACACATGCATACTGTAGAAAAAACAATCATTAAAATGTTGCAACAAAATGAAATATTTCACAGTCTACGTCAAAATACTTTGACTTATCTCCATTTTAGCCTTGTCTGACTTTCACTGGTGTTCATGCGGTGTAGCTGGGAAGTCTGCTGTGCTTTGACTTAAAGGAGTGCATTCATGTTTTACAGGTGCAACAAAAGATATGTTATATCTGCAATAAATTACCTCTGACAGTGCCAAGAACCAGTTTAGAAACTACTGATTCATGTTGTCTTCAGTGACTTTAGCCAGTGACCAAAGAACTAAAGTTCTTAGAATTAAAGGCAACCTTTGTGTATTGATGTAGAGGAAATATTTTTCTTATGCTTCATCTACAGAGCTGACAGCATCCAGATAGTATGTCCTGAAGTCAGCAGTAGTGCTTTAATGCTATTTATTTGTGTAGATGGGTGGACTCAAAAAGCTCGCCCCTCATATTTAAACCCTCCTTCACACAGATGGTTGAGACTCCCAAGTGGGCTGCCATTTAAACCACACGCCAGGGTCACGTCTCTGCACACTCATCCTCAGGGTTTGTTTTTCCTCCAGGTTTTGTACTCTTCGCTGAAGGTCTACATCCTGAATACAATCTTTGTCAGCTGAATCCTATTCTGACTGATGGTTGCCAAGCAACCCTGCCTCCCATTCCTTGAGCCTCTATACGGACGCATACGAGTGGAGCGTGACTGAAGACTGCTGAAAGGCACGCGGTTGCCGAATTTCAGCTGCTTTGACACAATGCACTTGTTGCTAACTGGATTGTTGATCAACAGTGTAAAGGGACATCATACTTTACCTTGCATTTAGATGTTTTTATGCATTATTACAGCATCACAAAAAATCTCTCAAAGGCCACCTGCAAGTATTAGTTACCAACAGCACCAGTGTTGTTTATTTCTGCTGCTCTTTTTTCATGTTTTAGGGTTGGGTTTCATGGTTTTGCTAGAATCTAGTTCTAGTTTTGGAGTCTTGATATGTTAGTTCTCACTCCCACCACCTGCTCTATGTTACTAATCAACTTACCTGTTT
Organism: Brachyrhaphis terrabensis; assembly: GCA_903067065.1. Taxonomy (NCBI): domain Eukaryota; kingdom Metazoa; phylum Chordata; class Actinopteri; order Cyprinodontiformes; family Poeciliidae; genus Brachyrhaphis; species Brachyrhaphis terrabensis. Next base: position 28,968 of record CAEGAG010026511.1, on the reverse strand, counting down.
CTAATTACGCTAATCACCTTTGCATTTGTTTATATACAGGTGCATCCCAACAAACATAAGCATCAGTTAGTTTAAATACAGAAATTTTAGCAGAATTAGCTAAAACAAGGAATGCCATTGTTGTAGATTTTGTCCTGGATATGTCTGGATCTTGGATCTTAAAGCAGTGACTCAAGTCAAAGTCAACTTTTTATAATTGCTTGTCAAAGTCTTGCATAGCCTTTGCTTCACAATCCGCTCAAGGATATGATTTATGAATTTTTTGCCAAGCTTTTTTCTTCCACTCAATTTTCCAGTCACATGCTTGATATAGCCAGCTTCGAAGACAGTGTTAGGTGGTTTACATACAGCCTAAGACTTATTTGTGTATTTTTCAAACTAAGTTAGCAGGACTCTTACCCGTAAATACAGAACCTTGTCCCCTACACGGTAGCAGCCTTTTGGCTGCTTCTCAACAGGGAACCTTGTGGGGCAGCTGCACGGAGGATTTTCAATGATGTTTCTCACCTGAAAGAAATTTAAAAAAAAAAGTCTACTTCAGGGTCAAGGAACTAACAATGTAAGGCCAAACAAAATAAATTTCACTGAAAAAAAATGCATACAATGTCATCCAAAATGCTTGTGCTGACGCTCCTTCGGCTTCTGGACTTGTTGGAAGAACGAGGGGTTTGTGTTGCTGGTTGGGAGGGTACGGCAGTTTTGCAGACATTGTGAGTCTGTTTGTTTTCTGTGGCTGGGCAGACTTCAGCAGAGGATCCCAGAGTTTGGTCTGTTAGGGGGGCTGACAGCAGAGCTGAAGCAGATGTGTCAGTGGTGCAAGATGAAGAGAACAAAGAGGGTTGTGTTGAGGCTGCGCTTGTACAAAGGCTAGAAGCTAAGAGGAGGGGCTGGGGAGGGGGCGAGCATGTAGGCAGAGGGTCTGTGGTGGCTGATGGAAGATCAGAGGCAAAGGAGATAGTGAGAGGTTCAGGCACACAGGTTGTGTTCGAAGTGAGGGGGGCAGGTGAATGAGGAGGGGAAGGGGTCGAGGGAAGGGGCAACGTTGGCGGTGGTGAGTACAATGATGCTGGATAAAAAAAGCAGAGAGGAGATGATGGAGATAAGCACCCAGCCTCCTCTCTTTCTATCTCTTTTTCCAGTTTCACCAGGCCTGGTGGCTCCACTCCGTACCTGTCAGTGAGATGTAAAAAAAAAAAAAATCTGAATCAGAATTGATGAATCAACATAAAATCATTTCATTTACTTCCAGTCAGGGCTTGGTGTAACATCAAATTCCACTTGGGTAACAGCAAAGTAAGCCTGTTTGATCGTAGTGAAAGGTGTAATTCCCATATGAGCTAAAAGTAATGAGTTGTTTTTGATTATTATTACAACTTTCACATTCACTCATTTTGAGATTTTAAAATTTTATACCCTGTGTAATTGGGTATGTTTTGATACATCTAAAAAGTAAAATCCTGAGCTTAAATTCCCTTTCTTGTTTTTTTTTTATTATTTATTTTCTCTCAACAGCACAAGGGCAGCCCGCCCAAAAAACAAATGTCTAATTTTAACAGTTTTTATTTCTAATTTAGCACAGTTAAGGTATTTTTTTTATCTACTCCCTGAAACTTTGCCAAGTTTAGTTTACCTGGCTGCAATGCGTCCCAGCTCCATCAGGCAGAGGCACACCTCCCAAGGCTGCTTGTGTAGGACTACATCAGGAGACAGAGCAGAAACGATGGAAAGAAAAATAGAAATGTGACTCACATGAAAGAAAAGATGTTTCTGGAGATAAAAGTCTGTTTTTGACAAAAGGAAACAGGAGCTCCACCTGAAGCAGGAGGGGGAGGTACAGGGAATATCCTTCCTCACTGTGGTTTCATATAGGTGAACAGGAATTTATGTGGGTTCCTTCAGGTGAGGGCATAGGGGTGTCAGAGATTCACTGGCCTTAAAAATCTCTGCAACTCCCCAAGTCTTCTCACCAACATAACTTGGGATATTAAGGTCACTTAGTTTAAATTAAAACACAATCCTATTTTAATCGCATAAGTCGCATGAGTCAAGCGTAAGGTTTTTTTTTTCATTGCAAAAGAAACAAAGAGAGAGGAAACTCCTTCACAATTATACATCCTGTGGATTTACCTCCATATTATCATTGTCACTCATCTCTTTCTTGCTCGGACAGGCCCAAGTTAGAGGTGTGCAGAGAAACGCAAGTAAAATATTTAACAATACTGGGTTTCTATCCTCTATGATAATTGTGGAGCAAGTTTATGTTAAATAATATGAAGACATCACAAGACACTCCTTTTGAAATGTAAACGTCATTCAGCATACAGTCTGTTGACTTTATAATATTTGCTTTCTGCTTATAAATCAGATTACAACCACTTATGTTATTCATAGCCCTCTATGGGTAACTACGCAGATTTTCTGTTGTGATCTGTGATCTTCCGGACTCTCATTTCCCTCATTTCAAAACTTTAATTATTGCGTTGCCAAACAATTGTTTTGTTGTTTTTGACTAAAATTTAAAACTCTCCTCAGTTTTTGAGTAGAGATTTGTATGTTTTTAGTCAAAACTGACTAGAAATCATAACAAAAAAATATATATTTTGAAAACACAGGCTGAATTATCCTGAATTGTCCTGGTACTTGGCCTTTTCTGCATATACAGTCAAGTTTGAGTTCATGCAATCGCAGCAAGGTAAAATATCACATAATGTGAAGTTAGTACAAATTTAAATTGTACTTAAATGCACAATTAATGCTGTGCAATAGTTTGTCAGCAGAGGGAGAAACATGTCAGAGTTGTTTTAGGGAGAAAAAAAATCCAGATTTAACTCACCCAGATCCTCAGACTCAAAAAGGTATGCCTCATCTACTCCAATCTTTCGACACCAGTTGAGGAAGTTGGCAGTATTGTCTCGGGCGAAAAAGGATCCAGAATTTGCATCAGCTCGCCAGTGGATCACTCTTCTGACAAAGGCCTGTAATTGTTTTAGAGGTATGAAGTGAGTCTGCAGTGGGTTCAAGTTTATCTTTTCTTACAGAACATTTAAATTAGTTTTCAGACAGTCCTTAAACCTACATATTGAAAAACAACGCAAACAAAAAATCTAGTTGCAGTAGCCTATATGTGTTCATATAAGTTGCTGCTGAATTATCCAATGTGGAGATTGGTCTGTACACAAAAAAAAAAGCAATTTAGGAAATATTTCTTGTCAGAACACCACTGTAGCAAAGTCAAACATAACAGAAAAGAGCACTGGACAGCTTACATTTATTAGTTTTTCTGACAGTTTGAGACCAAATAATCTTTTATGAGCAAATTGAAGTAAAGTAAAATAATTCTTAATTAAGGAAGTCAGCTGTGAATAGTTGCGATGAATTCATGATTTTGCTGCACCTTGTTGCTGGTGAGAATCATCTTCTCTTGGAGCGTTTGTGCCAGCTGACAGAGGAGAACACCATTATCCAACTTTTCCATCAAACTGTCTGCGGTGAGGTTCAACCCTAAGAATACACACAAACACACTAATCTACTTGCACAAAAGTACAACGATCAGACAACAAAACATCTGCCTAACTATATAGACTTTCACTTCTATTAACTAATGACAGTTTTAACCTCAGTGACTAAATAGTGAATATCACATTGCGGGGAAGTGAAAAGTTCACCAGGTGAACCAGGGGATTTGAAGGATGAGTCTTTGGCGCAAAAGATTTATCAAGTCTGAATCACTCCACCGACATCTTTCAACACGCGCTGACATGTGCAGACTCTTTATATTTTCCTGCACAATGCAAGCGAATGAAGAGAAACATCTCTGAAGGTAAGGGGATTTCAGGGATTTGGGACAATAATTAACTTGATTTGGTTTTTGTGCTAAAGAAAACGGACTGCATAGATGGTTCTAAATGCTTTAATCAAACTAAACGTTTTTGGGTCCTTTTCATCTTCAACTAACAAAAACTTAAAGTAAGCTGATGTTAATAAAGTGCCATGGTAATGCTTTTCACATGTACATCCTCCTATTCAATTTCCTATATTGAAAAACACCTGTGTTTGTACAGCTTGAGGGAAAAAAATTGTTTTTTTTTCTCACCCTTGCAGACTGTAGTAATTTGTAATATAAAGAAAACTTCTCACCCATAATAGAGTTGAGCCAGAGAGCCAGATCTTCTTTCATGGGCAGGAGGCTAGCATCATGGCGGGAGGGCAACCACTGGTTGTACGTATGAAGACAGGTGAGGCCCGGCCCTAAGTGTCTGTACTTTGGAGAGAGAAGGCAGCTCATCCCCAACCCTGTCAGGTGCTTCGGACTCAGAGGATCATCAAGGCTGGCTATGCTCATCATTCCAGCTTCACTTTCCATGATTCTCCTCCAGCTGATGGAGCAAACATTAGATATGTTTTACATTTTCATCTATGTTTTAAAAAGAATTTCAATTAATTTAAGGCCTGAAAATATGTAACAGATCATATTGTAACTGTCCAAGAAACATACGTAATAGTTATGAAATTTATACTTTTAGTAAGATTTTATAAAATGTGGCTTCACTTCGTTGTGGTCAAGATGGTTTTTGATAGGCAAATTATGATTAGTACATTATTAAGTCAAAATAAATATTTGGTCCAAAGAAAAGAAACGCCACGCTTGTATTGCAAAGGCTACTAAACAGAATATGCAAACAGAAGGATCTTTAGGGCGTAACAACAATGATAGTTAAATGGCACCATCAAAAACAATGTGTTGAAATTTACCGCACTCTGGCTGCAGCATTGTGTTCGATGCATCAACCGCATATTTTCAACCAAACAATCCTGCAGACATCCATTAATCAAAGGGATTAAACTGACTGAGTGCAGACAGATTGTGCTTAATAAGACGTACAGCCGTTGCCCTGAGCCAGTCTCCTGGTGCTGCTACATGGCTCATTTATTCTGTTCCCAGAGCAAACTCCATCATAAAGCATGGCCTCTTGCAGAGGCATGCTCTAACTATTAGCAATACTCTGGCTAATCAGCTGGAATTAAGGTGACAACCCAAACAGCAAATGGTCTTATCTGGAGTTAAGAACAAACAGCTCAGTTTAAAGTTTCATTTTCACATAAATTCAAATCCCACAGAGGAGTATTGAAGAAGAGCAAATAGTAGAGGTGTTTCTTTTCCTGAACTGGGTCAAATCGAAAGCTATTTTGAGACATTACAAACTTTCTCATAAACGTTACTGAGATAAATCCCACACAATCTCTTTCCTAAACAGTTTAATAGTATTTCTGACTTCAGAAAAATGAGTAAAATTGATATTTGCAGATACAACAATTTGCATAATTTGAACAATTACTTTAATTTCTACTTGAGTAAAGTTATACTGAAGTAGTGCTATTCTTATTTGTAGACAATGTTTGACTCTCGCTACAACAATGTTAGCCTACAAGTATTGACTCTGTCGTAAAGGGTTTATAGCTCTCTAAAACCTTAGTTTTTGCTTAATTCAAAAGAGCTAAGCAGCTCTTTTGAACCTCTACTCAGACCTCTACTCTTCAGACAGAATTTATCTTTCTCATCATCCCAATTTCCTACAACATTTATAAGGGGCAAAGTAATTAGGATTCAGCGCAAGGAGAATATAAATGTCTGGGCAACATGTCAAAACAGGCCATCTGAAACATTTTCTCATTCAGGAGAAAAGGTCTTTCTGGGTTAGAGAAGTAAATAACCAAGATGCATCTAAGTAGTGACCACAATATGAGACGATATTGAGACTCTTCCCCGGAGCTACTGTTAATTGTAACATTCAAAACATCTTTTGCTTGTTTTGATAGTCAAATGAACCGAGATTCATGTAAACAATGTGAGAACCAGAGGCACTGTGAGCAAAGACAGACTGAAACAAAAATAACTCTGTTCAGGAAGATTTTAGCCAGCATGGCTGTGCAAAAGTGTGAAAGAGGAGAATGTTTGGCAAAGTCTTTACAAGACAGGAAGGAAATTATTTCCCAGCTTAGTGCCAAGCTGAGGGAAACTTTCATCAGTTCAATATATGTGATTAATTTAACATTTTGCAGTTCAAAAAAGCATGAAGTACAGGAAGTCTGCTGGTGGACATGCAACACAACAAGCATTATAGTAGCTTTGCAGACGGCATTGTTATTCTGTTACTGTGGACAAATGGGCTCTGACAAACTCAAAGTTGTGATACACTGTAACAGCCGTAATTGTGTAGTGTCTCTTTAAGATACTCTAGTATCGCTAATGACGTCAAAAGTATGCGCCACTGCTTCTCTGTAGAGAGCGTGGGAGAAACGTGCTACAGATCGATACATGGACTGAGACTGACATGTTAGCTCCTTAACTTTCAGTAACGTTACGGGTTGTTTGGACTCTGCTCATTTTCATGTTTGGTAATATAGCAGCCGTTCAACCGGGCTTTATAAGGTTGGTGAAGAGTGTTTATTAAAGGACAACACTGTGGAATTCCCTGTACCAGTGAGGTTGTGAGTTTTTGACCGTCCTGATGAGTCTGCCGCCTCCTCTCTTCTCTTAAAACACAACCCAAGCGTTACAACACTTTATCCGGATATTCAACCTTAAACTGCATGATACAAAAAGAGGCGCATTAAATCTGGACAAGGATATCAGAAATCTGGCCTCTCCCAGCTGAAGAGAAGCATCTCTACACCTTATTAACTCCAGCGCTACTGGAGTTAATAAGGTGTACATGTCACCATGGTGATGGTGTGTTCACAGCGATGTGGTGTGTACGCTTTCCTTAACAGTGTTTTGCATGTAGGCCAAAATGGTTTCGTATTGAAGTGCACTGGTGTTCATTGCCCAGGCCATTTGCTTATATGTTAAGGTAACACTGGTGAGAAAAGTGTATTAGAATATTATGAGACAGATGCTACCATCAGCTCAACATGTTTTCCTGGGAAGTTTGTGATTATCTCAGTAGGAGAGATTTTCAGAACTGTTGAGCCACTGCAGCGTTTCCTTTAGCGATAAGCCTTATGGGAATCCTTCCTCAAACAAGTAATTGTTAAAATTCCAAGGTCTTAATCCTCACAAATTATGATGTAAATAAAAAAGATAAATTTGAGATGACATAAATGTTATCATGCCCTTTTCCTCACACTTTGTAACAAAATATGTACACACACTATGGACACTGTACATACAGTCTGTTAGTGAGTTCTGGACTTTGTTTTGTTGGCGATGATTCAGTTATAGGACTCCTACAGGTCATAGTGAGAAAGAGTCTTTGTAAGTTCTCCATCCAGACATGGGACAGGCCTTTAGGGTGTGATTATATTGTGCATATGGAGGGCACTGCCTGCTGAGTTTGAGGTTTGTCTAACTGGTTGACCCGCGGGCCATGAGAGCTTCTTTAAGAAAACATCCAGGTGCAAGATTCACGCCTCTGCTACAGGACGGCTCTGCTGGGAAAGACGAAGTTGAGGTCATCAAGAGGTCCAGCTCTCAGACACTGTTAGTCTTTATACTCCTGCAGAGCGTGGTGTAGAATCTGTCAGCATACACACACACGCACCCCCACAGGTCTATGCTTGTATCTGTGTTTCTATTCCACCTCATTTATTTTCGTCTGCCTTGAATGCTTCCAAAGATTTGCTTCAGTGGCATTCCCAATCTCCTAATTGGGCTATTAAACATTTTCACAGCATTTAGGTGGAAACAGCTGAAATGACACGCCATCCATTCAGAATGATGAATCTTCAGATAAATCAATGTCTTCAAATTTGTCAGCCAGATTCTGGTGAAAACTTCAAATTTGTTGTAAATAAGTAAAATGTGGGTGTGATTAATGGTTGGAGCCTATATGGCCTTCAACATGGCTTCTCCTGGGAATAAAACCAGAAGTTGTATTTGGCAAACAGCTAATTTCACAACTAGTTCATAGAATTTTGCCACTGGACACGATAGCGATACATCTAATGTTTATTTAGAGGGAAAACGTGATACACAAAATGTGTCACTTATAGTGCAGTCAGTGTTCACACCTGAAAGCTGAAATTATCATTTGAGTAATCTAAAGTTTCAATTTTGCTTTTGTCTTTAAAACAACAACAAATTTGAGCTTTTACGTCTAAATTTCTTCTAACCAGTCATCTGAATAATTGGGATAAATGACTTTGAATACATATATCTATCCAGTTATGTTATTTCTTGTAGCTGTCATGATGTCATTATATGTCTTGCTGTTTTTTGGGGTGTAAAAATGTCATGTAAGACAGCAAATGAGCAATAGATAGTAAAGCAAATTTAAGTGCACCAGCAACTTTCCATCAGCCCCAGCTTGACAACATAAACTTTAAAAGATCAGAGCAGAAGGAGGTTTGTTTCATGCTGCTGTGTTCAGATATGCAACTGTGAGAAATTATGATTTTTTAATATGACTGGGTGTCACAAATAAACTCAAATGTTTTTTTGAATAATCTCTTGAATACAGAAAAAGGGCAAGTAATTATTGCAGTGACCTCTGCTATGTTACTGATCGAATCTTTGAGACATTTTGGCAAGTAATGCATAACCTGACGAAAAATCTAATGTTATACAAGGAATCCTATTATTTTCATCTATGAAAAGAAACTGAATGTTCACTGAAATCACATTGAAACTCTGGCTGGCTGTTAATGTAATTCACCTACATTCATTTTATTGTTGCTTTCTATTCTCTCATACTTAACCGTATTGATGTTGAATTAAAAATAACAAAATACTTGCCAAACTCCAACTCTGCAAGACTTTTCCGAAGGTGTACTTCCTTTCTTCTGCGGTGAATTGTCCTCACGCTCACATGACTCAGGACCAGATGTTCATCTCCCTCAGCTCGGCCAAATGAGAGTACACAAGAGTGAAACAGGGGGAAGAGTTAAAACAAGACATCTTGCACACGCCTGCAAGTTTCTGGTGTCACCTTACAAAGTGAGATCAGAGGAAGAGGAACCTAAACTGAAAATATCTTCCATGCAGAGGTTGTTGGCATTCCTGAGCTTTTTTGTTTTTTCTTTAGGTAAAGAAATATGTTCTTCTTAAATAAAAATCAAACCCATCACAAAGAAAGGAGTAGTTTGTGATTTTATCAATGGTTCAGATGCAAAAGCATGAAAGCAAACAATTCTGCATTTTTATTCTGAAAAAAAACTGATTTTTCCAGTTTTCCGATAGCTTTGATTTTCTCACGTTTCCCAGCCAATTTTAATAGCACAATTAAAATGACACATTAATTGTGCAGGTCATTTGATTGAGGCAAACAGCGGAAAGAGAATATTTATGCAAGAGGCATTCATTCTGAGAGCAAACACATACATTATTAGAGAGGATTACACATACTCATCATAGACATTATTTTCAGGATTTTTAGCGATGCATTTTATTCTCTTCTTCTTCTTTGATGTTTGTTTGCTATCAACAAGGTCCTGCCATTCTTATCAGAAGTGGAAGGGCCAAAGGTTGGATCATCAGAATGAGTCTGACCTTTAAGGATAGTTAATTATCTTTCAATGGTGTTTGTGATTAGACTGTTTCAAGAGTGGCTCCTGGATCCTGGAACATCGGTGTCATTGTTGACAGTGAATTAACTGAGTTTCTAGTCACAACGTCTTTGTTGAAGCTTCTTCAACAAAGAAGCTCCTGCTCCAGCATTGATACATTCAAGTAAGACTAAAATCTGTGGCATCCCAAGTATCTTCTGAGTGCAAGTACTCAGAAAACACAAAAGCTGAATTATTAGGCCACAATAATAAGTTTGGACGAGTTTAGTTGCAACTAAACTCTTGCAAATTGATGGGTGCGTCATAGAAGAAATTCTTCAAAGTTTCCCTAAATCATCAGCATTAAAACTGAGTCAATTAGGCCAACAATAAGCTTCTGTCATGACTTCGACCTCAACCTTTTTGAAAATTTATATAGTTCAGTTAAACAACTCAAGCCTGGAGACCAAATCAATGTAAATTATGCAAATTTTACCATTTCTAAAAAAATGAAGAGAACTTGTCCAGGTCGGATTATGTTATAAAGATATGACATGCTTCCTCAGGGTATTTATCTAAATATGAATGTGGGAGTTTGTTTCTATTTAAGGATAGATTTATAATTTGGACCCTGTCCAGACATTAGGTTGTATTGAGGGAGAGCAGCACAAGAACAAAACTTAGGAATCATTGTGTTTTTGAATTTGATGCTAAACAAGAAACAAGAAGTCATTTATTCAAGTAAATCCATTTTATCTTTGAATGAAATAAATTCCAGAGTCTGTGCATGAGACACTGTAAAGACATCTCACACTTTTCACATTTTACACAGCTGGTTTGGTTTCAGATGGTAAAATGGGCTGAGATGCTGCCACCTTCTGTTTTGCACTGTCAAGCTGTTTCCAATATTATTGTGACCATGTCTTATGTGGGAGACAATAACAATCAGTCAGATAGGTGGCAGCCCACAAACTAAACTCAATATATTCATCCGCTGTTGCTGCCCGTCCCAGGTGTGGCTACTGGTTCATTTGCAGCTTCTCCCTGAGGATATGTCTCTTATGTTTCTACCTCTGTGAGACACTCCCCACTTCCTCCCTCTGTGCACCTCTTCTCTGACCTCCCCTTTCTTTTCCAAATTTAGTATTCCTTTGTGCAACACTTGTGTGAATATTAATAAAAGTACCAGTGCATTACTCTCAGATTAATGCTTAATATCAAAGATTAAAATTCATTAAATAGTTTGCTTGTTTATACCAAACTACCAGCTCTCCCTCGTCTCCTGTTGTTTACAGAAATACAGTAAACATATCCAGCATGAATCACATCCTGTTTCTGGTTTCAAAGGCTTGCTCTGCCTTTGAAACAGGTTTGGTATGGTAGCCATACTGATGATGTTTAAAAAGGCCTGTTAAAGTAATTTTAACAATGACTCAGATGCACCCACAGAGTTAATAAATGACCCCTCAGCACCTGGAACACAGCCATGGTTGTAAAATCGAGCCTGAAACACATTTTGTGGGGCTTTTGCCTGCCTTAAGTGAAAGGATTGTATTATTCTACATCCTCATGGTTGTCAGGAAATGACTGCAAGTGAGAAGTGAACGTGTTTTACCAGAAGGTCTGTCTGGCCCTGAGAATATGGGTGAATTAAAACAATGCCTCAGCTACATGATGTGGATCAACACATGCATGACAGATGGCATCTTCTGTTACCAAGGCAACAAAACCCTAAATCCGCCTTCATCTTGTCCCTCCCCCTCTCGTCCACTGGTGCGGTGGCGGTGGGATGGGGTGTGGTGGGTTACGGTTGATCATTCAGCAGAGCACCATGTGCTGTGTACCACTCAAATTGGTCCCCAGGGTCAAGAGGACCTGAGGCCCATCAGATGGGGACATGCTTATTAGAGACTCACAAGTGTTTTATCATCCTGTCAGATGAACGCAGATCTTATTTTGATGTAGAATTATGTGTTTCAATAAAAGTGACCAGTTTTTATGGGTTTTTTGTGTGTGTGTGTGTGTGTGTGTGTGGGGGGGGGTCTGTGTCATTCTGTTTGCATGTTTTTGTGTCTGTTTGTTGCTCTGATTTCCAAATACATGCAACATGCCATCAAGCTCATTTTTCTCCAAGTTTGAATGTGAATGCTGAACACAGAGTATGTATTTTTCTGAGAAATAAATGAATCAATAAATAAAGAAATAAATACATTTTTAGAGCACTTTTTAGGGCAACCAGTTTTTTTTTAGATAGAACAAATACAAGAAGAAAGAAGAAGTAATAAGTTAAACAAGGCTAAAAATAGACAATAAAATAAAAGTGTGCAGTTACCATAGCTGTTAGAAGTACTCAAGGAATGAAATTGTCTTGTGATAATGAGGAGAAATTCAGGTAAATTCTAGAAAGCATATACTGTACTCCACAATATTCAGTGTTAAAACTAAGATGGCAGAAAATAAAAGAATAAATTATCAAAACAATCATTAATACAATCGAAAGAAAGAAAAGAAGAAACAAAGAAGGAAAACAAAAAAAGGAGAAAAATTAAACTGAGCAACTGGTGTAAAATTTTTATTATTTACAAAAAAATAAGATAAATACATCAAATAAAATTGTTTAATCTCAAATTCAAAGTGTAATGCAATTCCATGCAATTACCATAAATTGAAACTAGTCAAATAAGTGAATACTAAAAGTTAGCTAAAACCCAAACTCTAGAGCTAAGTTTCCTTTGAAAAATATGTGATGTCCGTCTCTGATAAATGTTTAACCACTTTTTGTCTTTAGACTCACCTGAAGTTTATTTTGATGTTTGAGGTAAAAAAAAAACACAGAAAGAAACAAGCACATTTCACTGAAAACAGGGGTATAGAAATGAGCTAATATGTGCAAAAATATCTTTCATTGTATAAGAAATACCCTATTCTACGTATAATTTTATTTGATTTTAATCTTCTTTGTTATGATCCTGCTATCGTATAAAATCTGTCACAGCCTCAGCCTGTCGAGGTCTGAGTGTCGCAGAGGTGCTCATATAAATGGCTATTAAACAATATGTCTGTCAGCCTCGGTAATGACAAATGAATTCTGGTTTCCTCAACTCAGACTGCTGTGCCAGGAGCTTCGGGGCAAACCTTTTTTAATTAAACTACCTGTCAAGCCAAGCCTCTTACGTTGACCCAGTCTGGTAATTACTTTACGTTTTAGTCTAGCAAAGCAAAAATACAGAGATAATGTGACTTATCTTTCTTAAGTCACATTATGACTTAACAAAGTCATAATGTTTTTTGTTAAAAACAAAAGAAATTTTAACAAAATGTTTTTTGTTAATCAAAAACTGAATAAACAAACATTTACAGTGACTTTTGTGGTGTGTCCAATAGAGGGCACTAGAGGGCAGCATAGCAGCTCACTCTTAAATCCTATTTTTACAAGAAAGGAAATGGGGAGCCATCTTTAAATGAGTAAAATCATAGAGTGTGGTACAGTCAGTTTGATTTTGATTAGATAGAAATTTAAATAATTAATAAATTGCAATAATTAACAGCTGGAATCCATTGCACATTAAACCTAAAAAAAAAAGCAGATCTAAAATCAGAAGCAAAAGGTACTTTCAGAGTCATTCCCAGGCACCTCCATGGTTACCTGAAAAAAGCTGAAGAGATTTCAAAACCTTTAGTAAGGCATGAAGAGGGCTGAGAGGACTCAGCTCCACAGCAGGTGCCTCGCTGTCATTTCTCTCTGTCACTGCGATCCCAATCACTTGGACGCTAAAAAGATTAGCAGGAGCGAGGGGAAGCAATGGAGTACCAGAGTAATGTAATTATCAAGTGATGGAGTGCCTGAAAGGTCTGTATTATCAGCAGCGAGTTTCTTAACCCCTGTCAACACCAGAGAAATCAAACTGTCACTCACCCTCTTGTGCAGTGATGGGCAAAGACTGATCTGGAGAGTTTGAGAAATTGATATCTTAATGTTTTTCTTTTAAGTTGTTAACATTTGTAGGGTGAATAGGCTGATGTATTTTGTTCCCCACCACTTTGAGGCTGTAAGACCTATAAAGAAAAATTAAAACTGAATAAAGCACTCTGCACCCTTCCTGATTTCAGCATCAACCTCGTGGCCGTCGGCTGTCTCCTGACAACCACATTTCTCTTTTTTCTCTTTTCCTTTTTATGCTTACATCCCAGTCTCCATAGAAACTCATCTCTGAACTGAAATGTTGTACAAAAGACAGGAAAAAATCTGAAATATTCAAGGACATACAGATGTAAAAGACAGATATGTCTCAATTTGTAATCTGTGTACACATACACAGTGCAGAAATGTTGAGGTATTTAGTATTTTTTATGTTTAGATAAAAAAATAGACTTTAAAAATAGAAGAATTTCTTTCATCACTTCTCTTTTGTCATGGTTTTGTGAAGTTTCAATTATTTAATTTATTTTCTGTAAAGTTAGAAATGAAATGCATTTTTTTGTGGAAAAAAACACAGAAGACTAAAAACAAGGAAAAATAATTTACCACAAATATTAAAGAGACACGACCAAGTCTTCAATGAAAACATTTTTGTGAGTCCTGTGAGGGAATTAGTCCCAATTCTGACCTGACAAGGGAACGCTTGTTGCTGGTTCTGGTGCTACCTGGATCGGAGTCCCTGGTAGAAGATGTCTTCATGTCGTAGCATCTTATTGGAATGTGAAGAGCCTTGGGAATGAGGCACAAAGTGTTGGATTTTAGTAAATAACAATTGCAGTGAGCAGGCAATGTACAGTGGTTTTCAGTATTTCTGAAAATGTTATGTTAGTAACTGATGTGCTGCTATCTTCCATAAAATGGATCAGAACCCTTGTTCATAACAGCAGGGAGCATCAATTAACTCAAAATGTCATCATGGATTTCAAATGCTGAAATGTTGTGCAATGAATCTGATGAATTACTTAAGTATCTGAATGAACACATTAAGAATGATAAAATAGGTATTTTCTTGCCATGAACTTTAAAAACACGCTCATTTCTTGTTTTCGTTTCATGTTGGCTGAGAGTTGTCAGGCTTGACTGATTTGGTGAAACCTCAATTGTTAACAGCTTGATTGCATTTATGTGAGTGTTTGTTTAGGTGTGTGTGTGTATGTTATGTGCATAAATGGTTTAAAACATTTCAGTACCATCTACACCAACAGTCTGATTGACGAGAAGGGAGACAGACTGACAGACAGACAGAAACAGTAAGAGGATGAGTAAAGGTCTTCCTCCTGTGAGCGGCAGAGGACTGTCAGATTTGCAGTGATTGTGCACTTGTAGTAGTGCAGCGGTAGTCAGAGCCATGTCAAGACAAGACCATTATAAACAGCATGCTTAGGTAGCATGGAGACCAAAAGCAAGCATTTTGTTCTGTGATCATGACTTCTTGTATGCAGCAGCAAATCTGCTAGAGTGTGTGGAAAATGGATCATAGGTTATAATCACAAATTTGTGCCTGTGCAGTGTTTGTGTGTTTGCATGACAGTCAAAGGTCCATATGAGACAGACAGTATCCGACCAGTGGGTGACTCATGCAGCGCATCATTCAGATGTAGCACCTCTGCAGAGTCTGAGTCACCATGCAGCAGTGACAGAGTAGGAGGAGTGTGAGGGAAGGAGGGGGAAAGAGCCATCAGATAACAAAGAGAGAAGATACGATGAAAGAAAGCTCATGACTTTATCTTATCCTTGTCACGTGACTCCTGTTGCAAGCTTCCCTTCATTCTGATGTCCCAATTGTTTTATCTTGACATCTTATTGATATTTTTGTCTGTGAAAGATCTTCAGGAAATAGATATTTCTAGATATACAGGCAAGATGTTCAGAATGAGTCTTAAATGTTGCTGCACGTTCTCCATTGAGGGTTTCTCCAACACATTCCCCTCTTGAATTTAAAAATCCCTTTTAGTTTTTTTTTTGGCTAAGCAAATTATTACTACACCTATTTTTATAATTCTAATTGTTTAAAAAAACTCAAGCAATTTTTGATTTCCACTGGAAATCTTTACATTTTCCCCTATGACTACAGGCAAATATCAAAAGCTGTCTCCATTGTGTTTTACTCTGTTTGTTTGTCTCCTCGCCCTTTTATTCCTCCCTCAGCCTGGTCCCACAGTGTCTACCCTCACCGTCTCAACTCTTAAAGGCACCTAACATTTGATCACTTTTCCAACAGAAAACGTGAAGCTCTAGGAATGGTGTAAATGAGCGTTGTCAAGTTCTTGCTGAAACTGACTGCTAGAAGACAGTAAATAAGGAAGCAAGTGGCTGTAGAAATGCAACATATTTTTCTCCGTAAATCGTCAAGCAAGTTCATGGTTTCTGCTGGAGATGAGCCGTAATCGGCTGCAATTTTAAAGCAATTTTGAGCCCTGATGGGTAAATGGGTAAATTGCAGGTTGCACAAAGGAGGCTATTCACAGTGGCAATTACAGCTAATAGTTTAACATGGAGATAATAAGAGACTTGCTCTGAGAATTGAGATTGTTTATTGAATGTTTTTATCGGGGTTGTTGCTGTTTAACTCAAGTAACAGCGGTGGAAAACAGGTTTATCATGGTCAGCTCTCACACTGATAAGGCTGTGTGCGAAGAGCCCCCTCTAAATGTACAACAAAAGGGTTGTGCTGTGATAGTGTCTTTCTCATATTATCCCTCTGCTTGGAGACCACTCTATCAGATGTGTCTCACCCCTGTGTCTAATGAAATCAGGCGGACACAAAGCGATGACATTAATTCAGATCAATAAATCATCTCAGGAAGGAGAGTGGTTTGTTCATTTAGATTTTAGAATTTAGATTTTAGACTGTCATGCAAAATCTGTTTCAGGTTATGCGTTTTATCGTAAGAGAAAAAGAACGAGCCATTAACAGCCCTGACACCCCACCTCCTCCCACCCCGTCTCTCACTTTTTAATGAGATTTGGAGTGCGCTCGTCACCCCACTGTGAAGCCATCGGTGACAGGGAAGAGGACAAAAGGAGGCCTGATGCTCAGGCTTTGGGAAATACCCCTTTCCCCCACACCACCCCTCCATTGCACACATACACATCTAATGTGAGCGTCCATCTGGTGATAGAGCACTGAGAGGAAAGGGTGAATGAAACCTGCAAGGACCCGTGTGCACAGAAACACACCTTAGTCTAGGTACATTAGCTCCAATAACCGAGTAAAAGAAAGCAATCCCACATCCTGGTGTCTTTAATGATTTTATTCCATGTTTTTTGTTTTATTTTTCTGAAAACATACCACTGCTCGTCTGCACATTGTGAATGAAAATAAAGCCATTTCAACTGACACATTGTTATACACAGTTCATAAAATTAATTTACAGATTTCCTTTAATTTTGCTTTCCTTTTAATCACCCTTAAGTGTTTCAGATTATCAAACACATTTTTCTATCAAATAAAGATATTTAAGTAACAAAATGAATTTCAGAGAAAACATATTTTCACCTCAACCTAATAATTAGTTGTGCCATCCTCGGTAATTAGTCACAGTGGATGATTTTCGGCATATTGTTTTTACACTTTTTTAAAATTCTGCCTCAGGAACAACCTGCTTAGGGTCATAACACAAGAGCTTTATTGACTTAGCAATTTATTCAAGGTTTTTGTGGTGGAATTGGTGAAACATCCATTTTCTCTCTATTTATGTGTAACAATAAAACAAAAACAAGAGAAATCTATGAAAGCAAACAAGATTGTTGGTGTTCATGAAAAACAAATTATCCTAATTTTCGAAAGCAATGCAAGAGAAACACTATTTGCTCTGCATTCACATTTCTCAGGTCTTTGCACGTGATCTTGCATCATTCTATTTGGTTTAAGATGGAGTGTGTTTGAATTCCTAATATTAGAGTGCCTCGCCCCAGAGGCTCCCCCCTTGACGAACCGATGACGCATTTCCTGACATGATGGTCGAAATCACATGAGCAGAACAGATGAAGGAGGTGGTGGGAGAGAGTGTTTGATATTGGGGGCTAGCTAAATATATACCAGCTGTATGGCTACAGCACTGAAGGCTGGGATGTGTTTCCTGTCTCATACGGGAGGAGGAACTTGTCTCTTTTTTTTTCCCAACCAATCGTCACTGATCCAGGGGAGGGGGGTAACTGTTATCCTGAATGAGCCTAGAAGTGCATTTTCTAGATAGGAATATTCTCAAGGTTTCAATCCCGTGGTGGTATGTTGAGTTCTGTCTGGATTCTCCACATCTTTGTGTAACTCTCAGAGCACGCCTGGGATGGTGTTACGCAGTCATTCCTTTTTGAGCACCTTGGACAGCTCACATGTGGGTGTGTGTGACCATACAACGTAGTACAAGTTGCATTAGAGATCTTAAACATAAACAGTAAAACTCTCTTTTCAGTGAGAAGTAGAAAGATTGCATTAATAACGCCCGAGGGTTTTAGGAGCTGTGAAAAGTAGCAAACTACTCTCATCCGAATTTGACATGTAATCAAGAGAAATGTTTGTCATCATCTTGCAACCTGGTTAGAGTTGCTGGAATGGCGCCGTGCAAATCAGAGCTTTATTTATGGGCTACACTGGACCTCAGGAGGTGGAGCATGACGTCGTGGACCCCCGCCTCCTGTCATTAAAGGGTGATTTTGGCATCAGGTTCCACTTTCCTAAATCCCCTCCTTCCCTTCTCATTCTCCAAATCCCTTGAGGCCAAAACAGCACCTGCCCCTACCCTCTCTTGAACAATCATTAAAATGGCTCAACATATGTTAACTCATTCTCTTGGTTTGGGACAGACACACCCACATGCCATATTTTTAATCATTTAGAGTCTCAGTTTCATCACATCAAGTTGCAATAGGTTGTCTCTTTTCCCCCAAAACATTTCTGTTGTATGTTTTGATGTCATTTATTGGTGAGTTGATGGTCACAAACATTTATGGGTCACCTCCACCCAAATGTAATGGGACAGCATGACGGTTAAGGCTGGTTGACTGTGAGAAAACAGTTTAGGGCTTAGTGGTGACACGTTTACTGAGCTTGTCAAATTAACTCATGCAGTGAACTGAGACAGGAAAATAGTCACAATAAAGCACACACATGTGTACACACACACAGAGCCTAAACAGACATAAGGAGCATGTTTTTAATATTACGTGGTTCAGATGTTGTGCATCAATCTGATCTCTGAGTCAGTCACCTTGGGGCTTTACAAAGCTCCTGCAGAGCTGTTTGGCGTCAGTGTTGGTAGGAGGCATGCCTGTGGTCTGAATTATATTCCTTAAGCGCTGAATGTAAGAATTCAAATTACATTTGTAATTTCTGTCTTTCTAAACACATACATTACAGTTAATGGTGCTCAACACTCCAAAACGACACATTGTTTCTCCTTATTAGAACAAGTTTATCCTGCAACAGATTACGAAGGTTGATCTTTATGTAATGTGTCCAGTGGTTAATGACAAACGTGGCAGAAATACAATGTTTGAAGAGATGTATGTCGATGGTAAAACATCTAAAGCTAATGCGGCTTCATATAAATAGGAAACACAAGATCTTATATCTACCGAGAGCCAGAATGTCATTCATGTTTCTTGGGCCATTCAACACTTCATCCAAGGTTAGATTTTTCTCCCCCAGGGCAAGATACCATGTTTTCTGTGGTTTTGCATTATTGATATCTGAGTTCTTGAGCCCCATTTTACCACAGCCTTCACCTAACAAACTGTTTTTTGTTTTTTTTTACAAACATCTTTTCCAGGATCCAAATCAAGAAAGTTTCTAGAACAATAATAGTACTTTAACCTCTCCTTTTCACCAAGGTGATTAAATGTGTACCTTATGGTGTTTGTCTACTTTTAAGTTAGTGTGTTGGTGGGAAGAGAACCACTGCACCTTCATATTATAAGTAGTCAGTTAAAGTGGTATTGGGCATCCGATCTAGAAATCTTCCTTTACAGGTTTTTTGGACATATCCTACTGAAAGGAGACCATGGATTGGACTCAAAGATCGCTAGACCTGGGAGTTGAACCCCAGTTCTCGAATGCCACTGTCCTACAACTTTTGGATGCATCTCTGCTCCAACACACCTGAATCAAATAAATGGTTAGTGACCAGACTGTTACAAAACTTGCTGACATGCCAAGAAGGTAATCAGGTGTTTGATGAAGGAGTGTTGGAGCAGGATGCAATAGAGGGAATGTATATCTTTCTCGTCTCTAAACACCTTTGGATTCCTTCAAAACAAGCTAGAGAGTGACAGAAATATTTCCTTTCTGCACTTATTACTCTAGTGACCCAATCTAAATAAATTAAACTCCAGCAGTACCTGAACAATACCTGATTAATCTGGCTAATTTTAGTCTTTTTCAATATCCATTTCTATCCAAATAATTTAAAACTACATATTTGTATGAATGCTCAGTTTAAAGGATTCTTTTGCTGTGATATTTCTGATTGTCCACAACATGTGTGAGATTTGTAGGCATAGTTTGCAGCCAGATTACAAATCACAACACATCCAAATAGCTCAATAAGTACTCTCCTTTCCTCTCATCTCCATTAAGAACTTGGAGTGGTCAATAGGTCCAGCCGAACACTGGGGACCGACCCTATTGATTTCACAGACGGAGAAGGAGGGCAGCCATTAACTGTGCACTTCCCGTAGCCTCTGGATCCTCACCTAATGATATTTCCACATCATTTTACTCAATAAGAGGGTTGATTATTGTTTCATCGTATTTTAGGTGTTGTCAAGCAGTTGAAATACAGAAATACAGTAGGAACACATTTTATGAATTTATTAAGCATGTCTTTTGGTTTTAGGGCATTTATTGCCATCATGAACTAAAAACACAGAAAACAGCCAATGTTTCATCTAGGTAATTAGCTTTGACTAATTGTTCTGTGTAACGAAGCTTCTTGCAGTGGTGCTAACTGGGTTTTTCATTGACTCCATTTGGCACTGAAATATTTAGTAGCTAAGGAGGTAGACAGTTCCCTCAGGAAAAGAATAGATTAAAGTGGAAAGTGAATATTGGATTTGCAGTCCAAATTATTCATATTGTAGCTCTATAATTGCCAATGTGTAAATAAGTGGGTTGTCTAAACATGATCATAATATAAACTTAAACTTAAACCACAAAGCAGCTGCACTTACTGCACTTGTTGACACAGATACTCCAAGCAAACACAGGTTTTTTTTTTTTTTTTACTTTTTTTTATATCAAAAAAGGAAATAGATTATTTCATTTTGACATCTACAAACCTCTCAATTTACACACCAACAGAAGCATATAATCACCCAGTAACTTTGAGGCACAAAAACAGGAAACTTCTCACTATTTCATGTTGCACATTTGTCATTTTTGTCAAAAATCGCATGTTTAGACTTCAGCTGCAATGTCAGTGAACATAGTGACAGTGAAATGCTGTACAAGGGAAGGGATACACATGGGGTTTGATGGAGGGAGAGTCCGTCTACTGAATCAAAGACACTAATCAAACTAAATGCAGAGGAAAATCGGGGAGGTGAGCAGAGAGAGCAAGAGAGTGAAAGAGAAAGAGAGAGCGAAAAAGAGTGAAACAGAGAGGAAGAACAGCAGCACAGCAACACATTCAGTGTGGACGACACCAAAGCAAAAAATCAGAAACAAGAAGAAGAGCGCCCACCTCTCAGGTGGAGCTCTTTGTTATCATTCTCATCTGGTGAGCAGCCCGTTCACAAACGCATTGACTTTTTCTCATCAAAGCTGTTTGTGTTGGACTCTATTACTATATATTTATACACATACATTTTCTTTACAAGTGTTTGTTTTCTACATTTAAAAACACGACTTCTAAAGAAATGCATAAAAAAATATCCAAAATCATAATTGTCTGTGACATTTGATCAGAGCTGTTACTATGAATTTATTGCTTTGTACACTGAGGGGTGTTTGGTATCACCTGCACACTACTGGCTAACTGTGATGGAGCCTCATTACTGAGGGCCTGTTCTACCTTGAAACATTAGACTTTCAGCTGAAATAAAGCTTCATTTTGTGGTTTTCTTTTGTTTGTTTTTTTATATACCTTTGGTTAATTGTGCAAAGAAATCGAAGCATCAGTAACAGTTTCTGAGACAAAGACAAGTTTAAAAGAAACAGAGACAAATGGACATACAAATATGTACAAATTTCACTTTGTTCCATGCATAAATACACATCCACACACATCTACATTGTGCTGACAAGAGGTCTTCACAAACAAGTCACAAAAACAAATCAAGTTGGCCCCATTCAGACGTTGTCAGTGAAAATGTAGAAGGAAAATAAAAGGTGGTTGTAATGCATGTTGTTTGTTCTTTCCAGGGAGACATATATGGCGCCCAGACAGAGACAAAACAAAGCTCTTAAAACGTTCTCTCAGTTTAGTAATCTGTAGGTTGTGGATTGCCAATGTGCAATAGAGTGGAGTGGAGGAGTAGACAAACACTGGAAAATTAAAGTAATCTAAACTCCAGCATTGAAAAAAGGCAAAGGATGTTCAAGACTTGTAAATTGTAATCAGAGGTTTATGTATGAAAACACACATGCATGTATAATTTTGGTCTGATGTATAATTTCTAGTTTGAGTTCACTTTATTCTTTGTAATGTCTTCCAACTCGTAATATGACTTCTCTACCTTTGTGTTTGGTTTGACAACTTGTTCAGAAATGATTTAGCTTGAAAGAAACAATTTAGCCATAACTTCCTGAACTGCAGAAAAATATTTTCCACATCTGTTATATCTTAGGAGACAGAATAGATGGATGTTTTCATACTGACTCCTGCCACCTGGAGGGCTCTATAGAAAACTTCTCCCCAGATTTCCAAACATAAAGGCAATAGTTTTACAGTGAAGCATAAAATGTCCATTCTTACTTCCATTCAATAGTGGGGAAAAAAAAGAACAAACAGAAGTTTAAAAAATAACCAAATTTTACATAGCAGTGATTGCCACTTCAACTGTATATCCATTCTATCAATAAAAATATTTTATTCTGGTAAAATGTCTTAAGAGTATATGTAAACAAATACCAAATACTTGTGTAGGAATGTTCATAACTTCTGTATTAATCTTAAAATATTAACTCATCCAACTTTTGTTTACCTTCAACAAGATGAAAAAAGGGGAAAAATGATGGAAAAAATATGAATATTTAGATTTGCGCCAACTGGTCTCAAACTGTATGATGAATAACATGAAAAATTACATTGCATGACATTTAAATCATTTTTTACTCTATTTAATTCCATATATTGTGAAGAAAGGATTCTCTGCCAATGGCTAATGAAACCCATTCACCTTAATTTATTGAAATATAAAAACTGAATTAAAAAAAACACAAGAAAGACGTCATGAACGTTTAATATTATGGTCCCATTAAGTTTTAGACTCTGGTGTCCTGCTATATTTCAGTATGAACCCTAACAATATGCATTCAAAGTTACCTACCTCCTCAACAACTATATGCATATTTACTTTGCTCTGTTGGAAATATTATGTTTTATTTTTTATAAACATTTTGAGGTTTTTGGCCCTGTAATATCACTATTTTCATACTGATTTTGGTCATTTCTTTTACTTTTTCATTGCACGAACCCATTTTAAGGCCAAGTTTGACCTTTGACATCTTGGTCCTATGTGGTGCATATTTAATCCTCAAACTCATATATATTTACTCTTTAATATTTCTATCTCATAGGTTTTATTTGAAACAACTCTTTTAAGAATGCATTAGTTCAACTCGATGTGGTTCGGCAGAATAATTACTGGAATAAAGCACATTATGATGTAATGGTTTGCAGAAATCAAACAGTAAACTGCAGATGTGCTCAGTTTTCAAATTGACAGCAAGTGAAAACATTTCAGTAACCTCTTGTTTTCCAAAGCATTCATCAAAATCAATTTACTTGTTGAATCTCTAATCTATAGGTCATTCACATCCAAAAGCCAGTGATAGGAAAATAAATCATATTGGTGCACTGCAAGGACACGCCTTTCAGAAGAGATACAGTACAATCTATAACAACAGAGAGTTTAATTCCTGTTTACAGTGCTATGTATTAACATATTTCTACACTGAGGTGGCTGGCCTCTTGGATGTTGTTCAGTAAATGTTTAGCTGACCAGTGTGCCTTCATGTAATCCTACAGGCTTCAGTGCGGTCAGAAAGCCTCAGCTGATGGGATGAAGATGTACAGGTTTACACACAATTGCACTCCAAATAAATATCTATTATTAATATGCATAATAGTACATTTACATACTGCCAAATTGATATGTGCTACACCTCTAGTCATCAAATGTTGTATTATTCTTCTTATATATATATTTATATATATTAGTAATTTTTACACTGAATTTATAATTTTTTAGGGTTTTTCTGTGCAAACAATAAGACAATAAATTGTAGCTTTTCTTGTTTCTCATTTGTTGATATTCTTAGGACTAAAACAGATGTACACTCAGGAAACAAAGTCAACTCATGTATCGCAAACTTTGTGTTTGGCCTAAGAATACCCTTCTTCCTGCCTGTATCCATAGCCTCCTTCCTGTGCTTCCTCTTGAACGTACTCCTCCGTCTTCTCCCAGCCGGTTGCCCAGCCTCCATTCACCTGTGTGGTCGCACCGTACGTTTTGGCTGCACCCCCAAAAGCTCCGTAACTCTGGGTGATGTCACCAGTCTCCTCCGCCAGCTCATCTTCATCGATGAAGCCACATTTTTCCTCACTAGTGAGTTCCGGGTCGGCCCATGGCTGTTTTTCTCCAGAGGCAAAGATCCCATAGAAGACCACTCCTCCATAGTGCACCATGGAGGCTATCAGGAATACATACTGCCACTCTTCTCGAGTCTGAAGCAAAGAAAGAAAAAATATCATATTTATTAACATGAAAATACTGAGGAATCAATCAGAATAAGACAGATATTTTACTCTCTTCTTCAGTAAAATGAATAAGACAGTTCTTTGCTATTTTTGGTAATAACTTATTCTGTTCCTATTTAAACAACAAAATTTCCTCTTGTGACCATGTGCTGGCAAAGAGAAGTTATTACCAAAAAAAAAATCATTAATCACCATTTATTCAAGTGACACAGTTTTCTATAATAATAACAGACCACATGCCAGCATGGTTTTATCTGTAAACTATATATTTCTATGCAAATTACTGCAAATCGTTAACATCAACATTTTTAAAATGCATCTCCTTTAAGATGACAAACTCCACTTTGGAACTGGTTTCAGTAAAATGAGCTGATAGCTTGTTACCTGACTTGCAGTTCATTAGCTGGATTAAGCTCCTTCTGCAGGTGAAGTTTTATTTCATGTAATGTCTAAGCTAGGATTCACCACACTGCTGTGTGGTGAATCCTTTTTATATTTAAACAATTAATAATAATAAGCATAGGAATGTAATTATTTAATTCTGGTATGTCAAGAATCTTTGAGGATTTTTTTTTAAGATGGATGTAATCTGGGGATGTTTGTTATGTTCACAGGCAGAGAATAGGGATTTACCTTGTTCTTTGTCATAGAACCAACAATTAGAGGGCACACCATCCCAGACAAGGTACCAACACCATTAGAGATGCCCATTAGGATACTGGCATAACGAGGAGCGATGTCCAGATGGTTCACATTAAAGCCTGGTGGTATTAAATATAACATGAAATTAAAACACTATCTTTTCTTTTTTTTTTTAGGAAACAAGTTCAGTTAGTCATATTTAGCTACTATATTTAGAGAGATAGTGTAACAGAATACACTGAGTAAAGCTGAAGATAAAAGCAGCACAAATGCAGACCACCTTGTTGCAGAAATAGGCAACGACTCTCAACACGTCCTCCTCCCTCCCCCACTCTGACTGGCTGAATGAGTAAGTGTCCTCCTGAGCTGCTGCACGCTGCCTGCCTGGCGTATCCCCCGAGACAGCTTGCACTGAATTATTAAAGACTCTGGCAGAAAGCTTGAGAGCAAGAGGAACGAAACTGATTTTGCACACAGACCTCTGGATCCTTTGCTTTCTTTGTACTGAACAAAAACATGAGCTTTGAGATCTGTTGAATGACTGGAAGGTAAAAAGAATACCACTACAAGTTGCAGTCTAATGTATATAGACAAAAATGTCAATTTATTCGACAAAAAATTATACTTTTAAGTGACATCTAGAATATAAGTAGGCACTACAAATACAATAAAGCGATTTGATCAAATCTGAGCATTGTCATAATTTGTCTGTCTTTTGCAACACATTTAGGAACATATCACAAACCTGATATGGCAAATCCACTAAAGCCCACTGCCAGCACAAGGAAGGAAATTGCCACCCCTTTGCTGTGGGAATACCCCACCACCAGCAGCAATGTGGCCTCCATGCCAAATCCTAGCAGGAAGAGAGACAGCGGGTCACACGTGTGCACACAAAGTACACAAAAAGCCCGGGGGCCGCTGGCTGGTCATCACGGTGCCAATTGAATTAAGCATGATACATGCTCTGCACTCAATTACATAGCTGACAGATATGAAATCAATGCACAGTGACCCACACTCACGGAGTGAGTCAACCTGAGAGCTTGAAGTATTGTACAGATAGATTTTACAAAAATACAAACAAACTCATCTCTAAAATCCATCTGGCAGAGCAGAAAAAAAACGTCAAAAAAAAAAACTGTGAAAGTAACACCCTGTGGCTGAGCAAGAGAAGTGTGGAAATTATTTTTTTTCTTTTTCATTCATCCGCAGTTCAGCTTTCTCACCTCCACAGTTCATTATTTTCCTGACAGTGGTTGTTGTCAAGATGTTCCTGCTGCGCAGGTAGTCGGCCAGCTGACCGCCGATGGGCACGATGATGGTCATCACCAAGTGAGGGAGGGCAGAGAGTATGCCCACCTGGGAATAAGGAAAATGTTTAATCATCTACTGTCCCTATCAAAACAGAACAAAAACAACTTTAAGATACAGATTAAATCTACACTCAAGCATTTAAATTAAAAAATTTGAATGCAAATGACCATTTCTATTTTATTGTTGCCTTTGCAAACAGAAAAAACAAACTAAATAAAGAAATATCTAATTATGGTTGACATTGAGGTCTAAAGAACATTTTGCTGGTATCTGCTTGTGGGAGTGTTAACACAGCGAGTTTGCAAAATGATTTAATCACCTCTAGTTCCAAGTCTTCAATAATATGGCTACAGTATCTGAATATATAAATTTTAAGGTTTTGGGAAAAACAAAGAACTCACACAGAACCCAGGAAGTTCTTTTGTTTTATAAGAATGATTTCTCTTTTTAAAATGTGTCTTTCAATACACATTCTGCTTGAGTTTGGAGAGATTTTTTCAGGCCTCTCAGATAAATGTTAGGATAAAACATAACCAAAGAAAGAGAGAAATTAACAGCAATACTGAACTGTAGAAGGGGGACTGTAAAAAAATTTATTTTATAAATGCGGTTAAATCCATATTTATAGGTAAAATTCTGGCAACCACAGCTGCCGACATTTTACCATAAATTAGAGCCATTTCTACATTTTTTTTGTTTTGTTTTTTTACAGTGTAGCCTGTGTTCAAAGATAAAAACCTTGAAAGACGCTCCAAAGGCATCTGGAATGTTTTTTACCCCCAAGTCTGCAAATTCAGAAAATTTCTCATTATATGTCATCAATATCAAAGTAATTTGATTGTTTATTTATGTAAAAACAAAATGCTGTGTGGGCTGTCAGGGATATTGTAAAAAAATAAAATTAAAAATTGCAATGTTGCCCTTTTGTACACCAAGTTAAACTTGTTGCATTTCTCCTTATTAATAATGCAATTACACCCTGTGTCTGTCTTATTTGCTTCTCCTGTTTCTTAAATTTCCATTTCTTGAATAGTAAAAAAAGTAGCCTGTGTTGTTCAAAAATATATAGACATATATGTTGTGAAATCATGTGTTGTTGCTGCACAGAGTATATCTTCATCTCATAGAGCATGTCCACCACCTACATTAGCTGGAGCATGATTTACTTGGTCATTTATTTATGCTTTATGTTTATGCAACATGGCCCACCTTGCTTATCTCAAAGCCGAACACTTCCTCAAAGTATGCAGGCTGACTGATGAGCAGCAGGTAGAAGGTCCAGCTCCTGCAGAAGTTTGCCACAATGATTGCATAGACAGGCATAGAGGTGAAGAACTTCCTCCAAGGGGTCTTGAATTTCTAGAAATCATTAAAAATGGATTGATTTATAAATGGAAACAGAAAGCTGAGAAACAAATAAAATCAGTAAGTTATTTTTATGTGCAGTTTTGATTTCCAGTTGATGCCCTCTTACCTCTGACGGACCCATCAGCTTGGCACTCTCTCCAATGCTCTCCTCTATGTAGACACGCTCTTCATCAGTGATGGAAGGGTGATCAGCAGGGCTCTCGTAAGACACAAGGATCCAGAACATGTACCAAAAAATGCCGAAGCATCCTGCAAGAGAAACACATTTAAAATCTTTGGTTATT
The DNA here is from genome assembly GCA_903067065.1 of Brachyrhaphis terrabensis. Taxonomy (NCBI): domain Eukaryota; kingdom Metazoa; phylum Chordata; class Actinopteri; order Cyprinodontiformes; family Poeciliidae; genus Brachyrhaphis; species Brachyrhaphis terrabensis. The sequence goes on along the minus strand of CAEGAG010026511.1, from coordinate 972 downwards.
CAGAGATTAAGTACTGCAGATAATCTTGACCTCAAATGTGAGCATTTGGAGGACGTGTCAACCAAAATGCCAGAAAGGAAAAAAAAAAAACCCAGACAGGAGAGCTAACTGTATCCAGGCTGGAGGGAAAGACGGGGGGCTGTTTATTGACAAACCAAAACAACGGGGAGGGAAATCAATACTCAGTCTGCCTGGATAAATCCGTTTGACTTTCACTGGACTCTTTAGCTGTCAGAGTCTAGAGCTTAGAAACACGTCCACCTAAATGTGAGCAGAACACGTGCATTCATCCATTTACTTGCCATAGACATAAAACACTGAGGACCATCCAGTGTACTGAACCAGGATTCCAGCCAGAGGCATCGCTATCACAGCACCAGCATACGAGCCTAACAAACAACAACAGAAGACCATCAACACATTTACGATTAGATATGTGAACATTATAACAGATACAGATGTACAGTTCAGGAGTGTGTTTATTAAGGAAAATATCTGTTTACCACAAAATGAGAGGGTAGCCAGGCGACTCCTTTCTAGTGGTGGAGCCCACTTGCTCCAGATGCCATGACAGGCTGGGTAAGTCACTCCCTGAACACACCACAATTAGGGTCACTATTAACTTAGTCCATTCATACAAAGGCACCAGCTTTATTTTAAATTACAAGCTTTTTATATTCACTTATTTACATACAGTTGTGTCTTGTAACCAATGTTCCCTCTAATTTTTCATGTAGCTGGGCATACACACAGCCTCCCTGAGCACACTGAGGACCACTGTGAGCAACATCAGGTGTGCGCACTCAGGGGCGCAACTACATATTTTTGAGGTGGATGTGAGCATGTCATGTCACGTCACCCCCCCCCACCCGGCATAAACTTGTACAAGTTGCCAAAGAGCCACTTCTGTTAGCCTGTGTCTAGAACCGCCTCTGGGCTGCAGGTCTGAGGCATTTTGTTAGCATGTTTTCC
>CAEGAG010026477.1:0-37142 GCA_903067065.1 Brachyrhaphis terrabensis | reverse complement strand
CTTCTTTTTTTATGCACTTCTTGTTATTGTGTACTATTTTATTTTACATATGTATCATGTTCAAATAAATAAATAAACTGAAAAACTGAAACTGAAACTGAAATAATCTACAAAACGTAACAGCCACTAAGAAACTAAAATTTGGTCTGCAGTTTTCATCCAGTGAATAGAAACAGATTTTTTTTTTTGAGCCGTTGTGAAAGAAAAGGCTCAAACCTGGAAAATTTTCGGAAAGTTTCACACTTCCACCGTCTTCTGCTTGTTTCGACAGAGAAAATGTTCAGAACGCCATATTTTTGTTATCATTAATAAGAGAAGAAATCTTCACAATGCAAAAAAAAAAGAGAAAGAAAAAGAAAGTGTGACCAAGACAACATGCTTGTGTGGGCGTGTGAAGGTGTCATGTTACTACATCAGCTTGGGATGGTGTTCGTGTTATTAAAATCTCTCTCAGGAATACAAATCAGGTGTTTTCTTTTTTTTTTTTACAGAAAAGCCTCCAGATTACCAGAGTCGTAATTCTCCTTTTACCTCCTTTTCCTCCACCACATCTTTTCCTAAATCCATCTCTTCCTGCCTGTGTGCAGCTTCATTCAAGCATAAATTTTAATAACTTAGCAAAAAAAAAAATTGTGAAAAATGAGAGATCAGAAGATTTAAGTAATTTTTTTTCTCCTCTACAAGAAGAGATCATAAAATTAGAATATCATGAAATAGTTCAATATATTTTGTCACTTCGTTTCATAAAGTGAAACTCATACTACATGGATCCAGTGGAACATTTCATTTATTTCTTATAATCTTGATAATTATGGCATACAGATTATGGAGTTCAAAATTCAGTCTAATAGATGTTAAATATTGTGAGAAAAGGCAGGTAGTTTATTCACAGAAAATTGAGTGTATGGAAAAAGTGTATTAGAGAAAGGTGCACATGGATAACCAAAGCCTCCAGAGGATTGTGAACAAAATCTGTTCAAGAATTTTGGGGTGTTTGGTAAGGAGCGAGCAGGGCTTTAAAGCTGCAGTGTGCAAATTATATAATTTTTTTTTTTTTTTTTTTTTTACATATTTGTTGAAACTGTCACCATGTCTTGACTGTATAGTATGAGATAGATAATCTGAAAAAAAATTAGCTCCTTCTCCCACTGCTAACTAAAAACAACCAATCAGAGGCAGGAGGCGGGTTTTAGCGTTGTCAATCACTCCTCTGCAGCAAGCAGAGCCTGTTTTGAATGCTAAGACCAGTTAGCATAATTAGCACTTTTTTCATAAAACTTGCGTACTGCAGCTTTAAGACAGACCATAGACCTGAGCTGAAGAGAACCAGAACTGGATTGTGTGAAATCAAAGCACCATGAGGAAAACACACAAGCTGCATAAATGTCTGAACAACCATGAAAAAAAATAAATAAATGGAACTGTGCATTAAGGCCTGCAGCCCAAGAGAAAACATCCGTTTAAATCTTGATTTTTCTCCTTTTTGATCAGTTCCTCTGAAGTTGAAGCTCTTCCTGCCACCCAGGAACATCGTCGGCGTTCACCTTCATCGCAAACCCTCCGACTAACTACGAAAATGTGCAGTAAGAGTCACCTTTCCTCTCACCCTCTGTTTGCCTCTCTCGACCTGCCAGCCTCGTCTTGGCTTCCTCCCCGCTCCGTTCCCTCTAAAGGTGAACGGTAGCGGTCACTGTTGGCAGATTTGCCCAGAAAATTGAATCAGCCAGCAGGTCGGGGGGCCAGGAAGGCACAAGTGCCAAGCTCGCTGACGCTGATTTAATTTTGTGCATATGTGTGCGTCCAGATTTTTGTGTTTGTGTGCGTTTTGTATGTTTCCACCTTGCAAAGAAATGCTGCAGCCTGGTTTTATTTCCTTCTGAATGTGAGGAAACGTTTTTGTCAGGCAAGAAGAAGAGGAACAAAAACACTTTCCACACCCTGCCTGTGTTGATCATGACTCTGAGCTGTTTGCTGTATAATAAAACCTCCAGAACTCTCTGATTGTGGAGAATTATTTTTTTGCTTTGTGAGAATTTTTTCTCTTTTTATGGTGATATCTGTGTTGAAGTCTCAGTTTTCTGCTCTCCAATGGACCATTGTCTAATCATCGCTTAGCAACCCTTGAAAAGAGGTTTTTGTGGAGGACTGGACCCCTCAACAAAGCGCTGAGCGGTTAGTATCTGCATTTAAAACCTCAGAAATTATGCTTTCCTGATCATCTAAAGGAGTTTTTCACAGGGCTTAAAAATAAAAGCTCCTATTTTTTCATATCAGATCAGATTTTAATTGAAGAAATTACAAATGACAAAAAATATATCATTTAAATGATTTCTTCTGTAAGTATTAGGGTCAGAGTATGATAAATTTTGTTTAATTACAAGAGTATAGCCATAAGATTAGCAGAATAAAAATGCAATTTCATCAGAGGAACATCTTAATTTGTTGTTTTAATCAGAAAAAAGACTCTAGATTTACTGAGATCTGAAGTGATTCAGATAATGTGATGCTGATGTGTTAAAATATTAAGTATTTTCTTATTTGTAAAACAGTCTTAAAGTGTAAATTTAAAAGATGCTCAACATTCCCCATTTTCATTTTTGTTATTTTTTGTGTCGAACTAATCATAAAATTACCACTTTGTCCTAGTAATATTTATGAGTTTATTGTATTATTATTTGGATTTTATTGTTATGCAAATTTATTCTAGTTTTACAACGTAAATTGTAGTGTAGCCCTAGTACTCCATCGTAAAGTTGATTCAAATTCAAACTCCAAATACAAGATGGCCGCCCTGGGCTGAGCTCTGAACTATGGAAACCCAGAGAGTCCACTGGTGAAAAAAAAATATATATATATATATATATGATCAGATTTTTTGAAAATTGAATCTTCAAAACCCCAAAATTTGCCTAATAGATTAAATTAATTTACCACCCAGCTCTAGTTTCCACAGATATTTCAGTTTGTTTTTCTAAAAGCAGACAATATTTTCTACGTCTTTATGTGTATTTTATTTATTTATTAGGGTTCCGTTAGACACCTCATTGTAATTTGAGTTATACTGAATTGTAATCAGAGACACAGAAACACAAAGCAGAGGCAGCAGTGCAGCAAATGTCTGAGTTGGAAATACAAAAAGGTCATCGACATAAAATAACATCACTAAGGTTGGAATAATTACTTGTCATGTTGTCAAAAGGTGCTTTTCTGGGCCACAACTGAAAATATCAAGTGACTAGGAAATAAAACTACTATTTTTAAAATTAATTACGTGTCATGCCGTCAGAAAATGCATTAAAAAAGTAGATAAAAAAAATATCAATGTGCTCATTACATTAGTTTTTCCTCTTACAGGTTTTATTTGTATTTTATTGTCAACTTTGCTGTTGGAACTATGGAAAGAAATATTCCAATTCAATTTAGCTGATACATACTTTATTAAACGCAAAGGGAAATTTAGATGTTAATTTATATTAACCAATTTTCTTCAGAGTTGCTGATGGTGGCAGGAAGAATAAATCCCATCGGTCAGTTGGTCACTTAAACCGGTGATGGTAAAAATAAAGAAAATATTTAGTCTACAGCTGATTGTGTCTCAAATTTTTATGATCGGCTGATTAAAATTTTGAGAAAATGAGAAAAATGTAACACATTCACGTTTTTGTTTTGATTTTTACTGTTTTCTTCAAAGGTTTTTGTGTCGTTTCCTTTAGTGGTCCTTGGTACAGCGCCACCACAGGCGAGGAGGGAAACAGTTTTTCAACGGGTTTGATTTATTTGACACAGAGTCAAAGAGTACCAGCGGCTGAAAATGTAACAAATGTTGCAGTTTTGGTCCCAAAAAAGAACCGAATCTACTGGACTATCAGCTGTGAAAACTTGAAGATTTTTAACATCATATCTGACTCAAATATCTTTGTAAAATTTTTGCATTATCGCAGATTTCAAAGTCAAAGCAGGAGGAAGTTGAGTTGCTTAAGAAATGATTTCCTTTTGTTGTGAATCTGAGACAGAAGCAGAAAGAGAGAGAGAGAGAGACAGGCGTCTGCCACGGAGAGAAACAACCAACATCCAGACAAAAAGACGATGAGGTAGGAGATAAAGAAAGGTGCCTCAGGCTGTCAGAAGGACCAAAACAAACACCAGGCTCCATGTCGCCGAAGGGCCCGTTTCAGCCTGACTGACACTAAATTAGACCTTCCTCTGCTCAAATCAGAGCTACAAAATACTGTCACAACGTCAGCTCCACAGCTTCTGATTTACTGCCTAGCTCCTTTTCTCTTCCCACCTCACATTCATCCCTTTTTATCCTGCCTCGGCTCCACCTTTACATCCACCCTACAAGCCCCCCTCTTCATTGATTGGCTGCCCTCTTCACCCCTTCTCACTCATTCATAATTGAACAGCATTAACTGCAGCGGAGGCCGAGCGGCGGTTTAATTAGCCGCCGGCCTGCAGAGACTCGGCCTGTACTTTCACTGCTGCAAAACATACATTTAACCGCAGCCCAGTATTCAGAATACCGAGAATTGGTCCTTGGAGTCGAAGGGAGGCTCTAATTTATTGGCGTTATTGGGCAGAAGTTCCATAATGACCTTTCAGGATCATGTAATTGAAGTGGTCTGAGCCGTCCAGCTTTGCTTGGCTCTTTTACAGGCTTAAGGAGAAATCTGAACCCTGATACGGCCGTCTGAGATCTAAAACTTCACTTAAAGCCTGTTTTGGTTCCTTGAGGACTCCAAAATCAAGGCCAGATATCTCACCTTAAAGCATAGGAAAAAGAATCAAGGGAGTGATTTTCAGCTGCTTCTCACATGCAACAGTTTAGAAGAAAGAACTACTTAATAAAGCAAAAATAATTAATAAACTGACAAATATCTGTGTTTTCATGCTTTTGCACATTAAAATGATAACAGGCAGGTTACCATCTCCTGCTGCTAGCAGACTCACAGAAACATTATGTTAACTACTCCTAAAACTAAAAAAGAATAATAATAAATAAAAAAGACGATTCTAATGTCCACAAAAATAATGAAGGATTACCTATAAGTGCTAATCAAAAGACCAAAGTAAGAAGATATAATTGAAGATCAGCATTTTAACACAAAAATGACATTAGACTATTGTTGTTAGCTTAATGACCATTGAGTAGTACACAACTGATGCAGAAAAATACTGTCAAAGATTCATAAAACTATAATAAAATGCTTCTAAAGTTAACAAAGTAATGAAGGATTTTCTACAAGATTTAGTTAATAAACCAAAGTAAGATAATATGGTGAAATATCTGCATTTTAACATGATTCCTCACACTGAAATGACAGTAAAGTTACTAGCAGCTGCCGTTAGCATAACGGCTATTAGCTAGACCACAACTGACACACTGTGTATTAGCTGTGTAACATAGAAACGTTATGTCTAACTACTCATAATGTTCACAAAAACAATGAAGGATTTAATCTAAAATATCTTAGCATTGTACAGACTGTGATACTTTTGTCAGCATTACCTGAAAATAGGAGGAAAGACTCGAGAGGGATTTCCAGGTGCTTCTCTTATGCTGCAGTTTAATACAATGAGTGGACAGCGCGGACGCCCCCTACTGGTGAATGTGGTCACTACCAATCAATCCCAGAAAAGGCTTACTAGCTGATTATCGATGTATTGATTGTACTTTTCTTAAATAAAATGATTCAAACATTAATACAACATGAAATATATATACATATACTAAATATTTTCTTTTTGTATTTACATTGTTTTTAGGTTTACATTAATTAATATTTATTCTGAACCTTTTTTTTTTACTGTCCACTCTTTTAGTATAAAATAAACTGTATAAAATATTTTACAACTGCACTAGAGATATAATAATATTTTTTCAACTTATCACACATCTTACGTTTTAAATCTTAGTGTTAAATCCAGTGTATGAAGCAGACGTGACGTGAGATGATAAAACATTGACAGGTAGTTTTTCATGGCGCAGGCTTATAGACATTCAGAGTGCTGCACCAGTTTGTCCAAAATGAAAAGTGACACACCTGGTTGGGCAACTAATGAAAGACAAGAGAGCTGGAGAGCAAAGAGGAGAATCTTCCTCATTTTTCTTCGAAGATGTCAGCTGAGACACCCACAAGCAGCCGGTTTGTTACTTCTCAGACAGATGACAGAATCAAATGAAGACAAAAAATATCACTGACACCTTCAGTTCACGGAGATGGAAAAAATGAAATCAGTGACAGTGTGCCCTCAGAGCATGGCAGCAATATTTTGATGGCTGATAGACCCCAGAAAACACCAAACTTAAATAAAAATTTGAAACTCCACACAGATCTTTCCCTGGATGATATATTCTATATCTCAAATATTATATTTACTCACTCAAAACACTCCAAGTCGAACTATCTTGGCTTTATTCTCAGAATTTGTGCACACAATTTGACTTCAGCTCCACTTTGCTCTCATTGAAGACATTTGAAATGTAATGCAGAAAACAGGTTTTCTTTCTGGTAAATATGTTTATATGCAATAGGAAGACGAGGCTGAATCAGCGTAGATGTGGGTGGTATCGAGCTGTTTAGTGTTCAATGGAAAAACAACCTTGACGACAGATATTATTTCTGTGTGGCCATTTACGGCCCTCTGGATAATTTTGTTTGGTCACTTCAAAATTCAAGAAAGGGGAAAATTAATTGGAGACAAATAAAATCTTCAATCATTTATTCACATAGGTAAAAGAGTTTTGTTTTTGTTTTTTTATTAAAGGTGACCTACTATGGAAAATTCACATTTTTGCTTGTTTTTGTGCTTCCATTTGGGTCTTGCTTCTAAAGACAGCCCAACCGCTTAAAGTAAAACCCATAGCCAGTTTTTGGCAATAAGTTAATATTTTTTGGTGTCTGGAAAATGAGCCGTTTCAAAAACCTTCAGGATGTAACGTCACAAATCAGCAGACACTGCCTGTTACCTAGCAACCCCACCAGAGTTCCACCCGTTACCTAGCAACCACACCAGAGTCCCTCCCGTTACCTAGCAACCACACCAGAGTTCCACCCGTTACCTAGCAACCCCACCAGAGTTCCACCCGTTACCTAGCAACCACACCAGAGTTCCACCCGTTACCTAGCAACCACACCAGAGTTCCACCCGTTACCTAGCAACCACACCAGAGTTCCACCCGTTACCTAGCAACCACACCAGAGTTCCAGCACGGTTTGGTCAGCTGGTTTTACCACTGTATGTTCTGTACAATGGCTGCTGGAAAAGACAAGTGTTTTGTTGTCGACTTGCCATCCAGAAACCACTTACTGCATTCTTGTTGGTTGTGCAGGAGGCTCCACTTCTGTTTTTCAGAGAGATACGGTTGTATAGAGACACATCTGTTTGCAGCCATTTTTTACGTGTGAGTTAGGGGGCGGAGCAAATCTCAAATTGTGATGGTTTGGGAGTCTGATAAGGATGCAACCCAAAAGTTCAATCCTGGGGCCTCAAGATCAGCTGCCATAAATATGCAGATGATACACAGCTCTATATTACAGTTCCATCAGGTGACACCAAACCCATCCAAACACTGAGCAAATCAATGTGTGGATTGTCCAACATTTAATAGGACAAAAGTCTCATAAAGTGTCTCAGTTGGCTCTAAATCCAGTTTGACTCTAAAAAATATGAACATATGGAGTACATATGTGACCTGTGGATTTGTTAAACCTGTGACCTGAGGTATGGAAGGGGAAATGGATGATTTTGGCACAGAAAAAGTTGTAGAATAGGGTTTGCTTTTTATTTTACCAAAACTGTATTTCTGTGAGTAAATTCTCATTCCGGTTCTGTGGTTGTTATATTCCTCCAGCGTCTTAAACCCGGTAACACCAGCGCTCCTGAATTTTGTTCGACATTTAAAGAAAGATGTCTCACCAGGAATGAGTTGTCGCCGTCTTGTAAAAGGTTTTTCATATCTGGAAAATGTAATTCCTTAAATTACGTTGCAGTACTTCATGCCGTCAGAACAAAGTTTGCAGCTGCTGATATTAGTTTAGTCTCAGCGTGAAGGGCTGAGGCTGCGCTTCACATTTATCTTTATAACCGGAGTCTGTGCAGCATATGCAGACCGCCGACTGTGTTCATACTGTAAATGTGTGTGCCGGCAGATGTGTGTATTTGTTGGGGCTTGAAAATGTGAAGGTAGGTGGTGTGTATTCTCTAAACATCAATGAATAGTTTGTCCTTCGTGTGCAGCAGTCGGAGACAAAATTGAATCTTTCCTTTTCATTCCTGCTGGATGTCTGAATAGAGTAATATGCTTCACTCTTTCTGTCTCTCTCCTCTCGACAGAACGCAAAACAAAAGGCGGCTTTCAGCTTTTAATTGAAATACTGGGTTGCATAAAATGCGACACACTCACACAGAAGTATTCCAACACAGAAGAAAACAGACATGTAGCTTTCAGACCCGACGTATGAATCTGTTCCCACTCCAAGGCCGTCAGATGCTGCTGCGAGCTCATGAACTCTGGGTCTGCTGGGTTTCATAAAAGCTTTTCTGGACTACAAGCCTGGCTCACCTCATATTTTTTACTTTAATCTGTGGTAGAAAACTGTTCAGTTTCCAAAGCAGTTAAAGACGGAGGAATCTGCAGCAACAGTAGCTGCGATTACATTATAAATTTTGACAAATCTTTGTTTATATTCTAATGTTGAAAAAAACAACACACTTTTGCAATTGCGGCATTTTTACTGCATAAGAAATAAAATCAAAATCACAAATGCGCTGTAAAAACACAAAATCTTACCAAGTATTTCTGTTCTACTTTCTAGTGAAAATATCTTAGTACTTGAAATAAGACAAAACTAATGTATGGGTAACTTTTCAAGAAGATGTGGGAGCTTTTCTAAGCAAATAATTCCTAAATATTACTGAAAAAGTGCTAGAATATTTGTTATAAGTAAAATAATCTCATTATCCTCTTCAACCAGTATTTTTTCATCAATATTAAGGAAATATTGACTCACAACAAGCCACTATATGCTATAAGTTAGTTTTGTCTTAATTTAAGTGTAATAAGATATTTGCACCAGAAACTATTTCAAAATTATTTGGTAGGATTTTGAGAAAGACCAGAAAGATGGCTGGGTGTTTTGTTGTGTGTTTTTAGTAGCAGTTGAGACCCAAATAGAAGCACAAAAGCGTGGAAAATGTGAATTTCGCATGAAAAGTCTCTTAAACCTCTATTAGAGGTGCTAACAGGTAAAAAAATTTAACAAAACTTTAAAGGTATCTCCAACAGAGACAATTCTGCAGAACACAAAAACCTAAATATCTGGTTCCAGCCCCTATATCTTGTTTAAGGTTACTTCTAATTTATTTTTGTCTCATTTAAAGCACACTAGCATATTTGTACTAGAAACTAGAGCAAAAATACTTGGTAATATTGTGTATGTATGCAGTGTAAATAAACTTGTTTACAAAAAAAGTTAATCATGGCAGCAACAGTTACATTAAATACAGTGGTTTGCACTGAACTTTTCCATATTTTTTCACATTACAATCACAAACATAAATATATTTCATTGGGATTTAATGTGGAAGACCAACACAGAGTCATACAATTAAAAGAAGATTCAAAACATTAGTTTATAGTGCAAATATCTTAGTACACTTGAAATAAGACAAATCTAACTGAGAAGTAACTTTTCAGCAAAATATAGGAGCTTGCTTTAAGTCAGTAATTCCTTAATATTACTTTATTTTTACTAATAAAAATGTGACTTGTTATATTGGCAGATTATTTAACTTGTAACAAGACATTTTTCCCATGTTGTAAGTGGAATAATTTGCCAGTTAAACCAGTACTTTCTCATCAACATTAAGGAGTTTTTGTCTTTGAACAAGCTCTTATATCTTGCTGAAAAGTTACTTATCAGCTAGATTTGTCTTATTTCAAGTGTACTAAGATATTTGCATCATAAACTAAAATAGTTGGTAAGTTTTGCAGTGTTTTTAGTCCCCTTTTCTCAGAATGCAACTAATTGGCTTCAAAGGTCTTTGTCTCATCTTAGTGCAAAAACTTTTTATCAAAACGTTTCCCTCCCTTGGAGGAACCAGCTGCCATCTTTGCTAAAAGCCGTTAACATCATTATGAAGGAATTTTTACCTGTTCTTCTTCGCAGAACTGTTGAACAGAAAGACCCCTCACAGGGAGGACGAGTCTTTTGAGAAAGAAAAATCTTTGCAATCCGTTACAACTTCACAAGTGGACACTTCTCCTTCCTTCCAACCTGAACATACCTGTGAACAAATGGTTATAAAAGATTTACTATCGTCTTAGTCTTGACTTTGTGTTATTTTCTTCAGAGATTAAGAAACAGTTTTGTCAAAGTCTTTGAGAATTGATTGAAATCCATCAACACCATAAAGGAAGTTGGTAAATTTCCTACTGGATCCATAACACGTCTAAAATGTGCTTCATTTTATCTTTGTCCTCCATTTTTAGCTTGTCTCCGTCTCACTCCTCCTGACCTCTTTCCTCATTATCCTCTTCAACCAGAAAAATAAATAAAAAAGAAACACTGACCCTCATCCTCACTGTCTTCCTTCTCCAATCCTTTCTTTCATCTGCTGCTTTTCTTTTCCAGGATTTCAGAGATCACTTACGATGGCCCTTTGGTTTCAAACTGGCATTCTGCTGATGCTAACAAGCCATTTTTATAGAAACAGAAGTTTTTCCCCTCCTGTGCAATGTGACAACGGAGTGCTGATGAGGAATAACTAAAATTTAAAATGCCAAAGTGGGGCTTTAAGATGACAAGGCTAAATTGGCTATTATTTTTCCTTCCAGTCCTTTCCGATTAGTCTCCATCTGCAACTCCATCTTCCTCCAGTATTTTACTTCATTAAGGAAACCACACATGTCTGTTGCTTGTGTGCATTTGTGTTGACTAACACTTTGAGTTATAATCACTGAGAGTTTTAAGTCATAATTGCTCAACTAAAAGGTAGTTTCAGTTTCTTGTTTCTTGGTCATGTTGGGAATGTTTGCGTTGGAGTCAAGGCTCCAGAGCAAGATTTTGTGTTTTTGCAGTGTAGAAAATTGTTTTAGTCAAACTCAGCAACAAAAACAAGAACTTTCTATTAAAACTCTTGTTGTTTTTACCAAGCTTAATGACAAAGTCTGCTGAGTAAAAAGTTGCTGGATGTTTGTGGTTCAACTTACTATAATATTAAAATCAAAGTAAAAAAAAAAAAAAAACGTGACTCATAAAAGAAAAATTATTTTGTTGTACCATTCTTAAACCGCAGTCGGGGCCACAAAGTATTCCAAGAGCCACAAATGGCCCTCGTGCCGCACTTTGGACACACCATTTACTCACTCCTACTCCGTATTTTGCTCAAATGATTTGCATCAGAACTGGAAAGACAAGATGTTGGATATAAGAAGTTAAAAATGAGTTTCATCTTAATGCCTGGTTCACAGGGCAAGATTTAAAAAGGGAACATATTGCTAAAAAATTTATGTTTTGCACATTTCTTATTCTTCTGTTTTTGTTTCAACTGTTTCTAAAAACAGCCAAGGACTTAAAAGAACAATCAGCCATATTTTTGGCAATAATTTGATGTTTTAATGTCTGGAAAATGTTTCAAAAACCTCACAATTGTTAAGTCACATTCAATGGGCAATGCATTGTTACCTAGCAACCCCGCCAGAGTTCTGCCCGTTACCTAGCAACCCAAGCTGAGTTTGGTCAGTGGTTTTACCGCTGCTTATGCTGTACAATGGCTGCTGAAAAAGACAAGTGTTTTGTTGTTGACTAACCATCCAGAGACCAGCTGTTGCATTCTTGTTGGTTGTGCAGCAGGCTCCACTTTTACTTTTCAAAGATGTACGGTTGTGTGATTGTGCATCTGTTTGGAGCCATTTTCACATAGGTGTGCAAACGTTGAGTTGGACGGCATGACCAGCAGCAGCTTAATGGGATTTAAAGTGACAAGACGCCCTAAAACAACTCAAGTAGGAAGAACTGAGCAGAATAAAATCTCATTATCTCAGAATGATTTTGTGTACAAAATGTAATAAACATGTTTCATATAGACCTACACTGTTCAAGGAAGCATTGTCATGAAGTGGTGTTGGAGGTGGTGGTGAGGCAGACGCTAGGAGACAGTAGCAGTAAAATGAGATGTTTAATGATGACTGACCAGGTAAACAGTCCACAACTGTGGCAGCACTGCGAAGCGAAACACAGGGGCTTAAAGCAGGTAGCGCCCAGCAAACGAGTGGAGACAGCAACAGACAGAACGAAACTCAGACGAGGACCCGACAAGGAACACAGGACACAGGTGACACTAAATACACGAAGGGTAATCAGGGAACGAGACACACCTGGGAACAATCAAAGGGAGACAGGACAACACGGAGAACACAGAGACACAGAACTCGAAATAAATACACAGAAAAACACAGAACCTGACAAGCATAAAAGTTCACCTTTAAAGTTATCGGTTGATTTTCAAAACCCGAGTGTTTGTGGTGTCCAAAACCTGCACATCACACTTTATATGTAAGTTGGGAAATCTCCAGAAATCTTTTGAGACCAAACGTGAGTTCAGAGTAAACAAACATGGCCGACGGGGAAGAAGCGATGGAAACAGTTTGGGGATTATTTTTAGCAAGAAAAAGCAAAACAAAGAGACGTCTCCGACATCCATCGGACATTTTGGTCCGCTATAGCAGCTGCTTTCTCTTCTGCCTTTTGGGTTCACCTCTGTGTTTCTATTTAGGAAAAGGGAAAAACTTTTTTAAAAATGTGATGAAACTGAAGTTTATTTTAGGTTTGTTAGGCATTCTCAGCAAAGTTCTTTTTAAACAGTTTTTTTCACTGAAATTGAATAACTGGTGATATTTCTCCCAATTTTTCCTTCTAAAGTGTCACCAGTCTGTCCGTGACTGTCAGTAAATGTAAACAAGTGCAACAGGGGAGGATATCTGGATGCTGACCCCGACTTCTTCAACCTTTGACCTCAGTGGTGCTGCATCAGTTTTAAAAGTCAGAGAGAGCAAACAGACAGAAGACAGCAAACCCTCGGAGGAACATCCATCAGAAAACTGCTGCATGAAGGCAGAAAAGAGGAGAGGAGCAACATTTTCCAAGATCACATTGATTATGTTGTCAGAAACACATCAACTATAGGAACTGATTTACCTTCAGCTGAGGATTTTGCTAGTTGTTGGCTTATTTCTCATCTCATTTTGCCTAAAAAATCTGAATAATAGTTGTTTCTTTACCTCCATCTTCTGTCTACATGTATAAAACTTTGGTGTTAGGAGTTGAAGAGGCTCAGCTTCTTCCCAAGGAATCACAAATCATTCTTAATTATTATCCTCCGGATCCACAACAAAGAGAAAATATTGTAATGAGGCTCTTCACTGCTTCCCTCTGTACATTGCCACTGAGGTGAACACTCATTTTTCAGCCTTGCATTTGCATAAAATTTTCTTCTTTTTTTAAGTCGGTGCTGCCAAAAGTGATGAAGTGCATGCAGGACCGCAGAGCAGAAGAAAGAATGGATGGAGGAAAAGAAAGACGGTTTAAATAAATGGGGGGAAAACACAACTTGTCCATTGAACATCTGCAAAAGAAAAAAATAGTCGGACAGTCATGAAAATGGGAAGAAGCATCGGTGACGGTAAAAGCCGAAGGTGAAGAGATGGAGAAAAAATGTCAGATCTGATTTTAGCACGATAATGAAGAGAGAGAGAGGAGAGGTGGAGATAATGTGAGTGGGACAGATAACAAACCAAGGAGGCTGCAGGCGGGAGGCTGTAATGGACTTCTGAGTGGAGTAAAGAGAGATAGATTTACGCTGAGGAAGGGACGAGTGCAGGGGAAAACAGCAAAGGCGTGATAGAGTGTTAAGTGGAGGGCTAAATTGTGGCCTTGCCTGTGCTGGTTTTTATAAAGCAGTCAAGAAAATGGTGTTTAAATTTAATAGGCAGATGTAGTACCGTGCACTCACAGAAAACACTCAGGTTCAAGGCGGATCGGCTGGAGCGTTTCAGCCAACCGCTCTGCACAGGAGAATCAGACAGCCGGCCAGTCTGAGGACGCAAAACAGAAACATCTACTCAGGTGGTTTGAGTCATTTAGAAAATTAAACTAAAAATAAACCAATCCATAAAGTTAGAGATTGTAAAAAGAAGATACAAGCCAGGGACAAGACGGCTGGATAAGAAGGAGGTGAGACACCAAGATGATAGGCAAAAGAGCATTGTGGGAAGGATCTGAAGAAAACTGACTGGCTTTTAATGTCTGGGGAGGAGATCACTAGCTGTGTTTCCATTGGCTATATGACTCTGCAATTCCACATTTCAAAAATAAATTAGCTTATTGGAAACACGCCACTTTTGAAAACAAAAAGAAAACTCATTCTTCAATAAAAGGTTTTGGCTAAAAAAAATCTGCTAAACACTTCTTTCACATCATACGAGTCACATAAACAACAACTGGACGTTTCTACAGTCAGAAACCACAAAACGGAAATGATCCAAAGAAACAACCGTCACTAACAAAACAGAAAGACTCACACATCATAACTGTGAACAGTCCAGGAAAACCCAAACCATGCTAACTAAACATTTGATCAAAAAGGAAAACCTCAGAAACTATGAGTTTTTATCAGATTTTGCTTGTAATCCTTTAAATCAAGGCTTCAATTCCACCTTTTGGACCAAAATAAATGGAACTTTGACCAACATATTTGATGTGTATTGATGATTTTAACGACGTCATTCTGCAAAATTCAACGTTTCGTGCTGGTTTCACAATGGGTGGCTGTATGATGTTTTTATTTTAAAAATTGTATGTTTTTTATGATGTGAATTGCCTTGTTGCTGATTTATGCTATACAAATAAATTTGATTGGTTGACAAATATTAAACCGACTAGTCTAGTCACATGATTTGTATGATGTGAAAAATGTGTTTCCTTTGCAGTTCTGTGAAATAAACCAGTTACAATACCGCTAAAATACCACATGCTAGCACCAAAACTTATCAATAAATGAGGTTTTTTTTGTTTGTTTGTTTTTTCAAAATTGTGTTTCCATTTAAAAAGATTATTTTTGAAATGTCAAATGGAACAGCTGTATAGTCAGTGGAAACACAGCTAGTGATCTCCTTCCCAGACGTTAAAAGTCAGTCAGTTTTCTGCAGATCCTTCTGTTTCCTTCAATCCTCTTTTGCCGATCATCTTGGTGTCTCACCTCCTTCTTATTCAGTCTTCTTGTTGTCATCCTTAGTTTGTATCTTCTTCTTAAAACCTTCACCTTTGACATGAAACACCTTTTCTCAGAGGCCTGCAGATATTCACACCTCCCCAAACAAACTCTATAGGCAAATGAATTAGAGTTCAATTAAATCGGACAGGACTGGTGTGAATAAGTCCTAAGACTTTACTGAGCATTATCAAACTCTCTCATTCTGTACTTTTGTCTCTAAATATCCTCTGCGCCATATAACCTGACCTTGTAAAAACAACAGGCTACCCTGACAAATCTGCCACAAAAGTCACACTAAATAAGTTACAATCTGTTCTACTGTATCTGTGCTCAGAATGTCAAAGAAACACATTAGAGAGCAGAAATTTAATCTCATCCCTTCTCAAATTGATGTTCTTGTCCATAGTGTTACTTCCTTGTTGGCAATGGACCATATGCCCCCTTAAAAAGAAGGTAATTAGCCACCATGATATAATTCAGAGCCGCAGACTTTTCAAGAAGAACATTGCAAAAGCTGAGAGAAAATGTCGCTTTTCATATCTAGAGGAGTCATATTTAACTTGGAAAATTAATCTATTGCTTTACAAAAAAGACACTTTGAAAAGGAAGAACGTTGTATTTTTAATCATTAAAGCTGCAGTATGTAGCTTTTATTTAAAAAAATATAATTTTTTATATATATATTTTTTAAAATCATTATTAAGTCATTAAAGTATGGTATGAGACAGATATTATGAAAAGATGGAGCTCCTCTGCCTTCTCCCAGTACTAATTGCAGAAATACACCACTCAATCAGAAACAACCAATCAGAGCCAGGAGGCGGGTCTTAACGCTGTCAATCACCCTGCTGCTTGCTTTCTGCTAAACTACAGTTTAGCTGATGTTAGTTACATATTAATTAAAATACTCTGATCATCACATCATGATTTTTACTCACACAGGAATAGAAAATAAATAAATCCAAATGAGCTGCTGCTGGCCACAACCCCCCACTCAACGTTTACACTCGCATGTGAAAATGGTTGAAAACCCTTTTGCAATTATACGACCATACATCTTCGAAAAGTAGAAGTGGAGCCTTCTGCACAACCGACCAGAATGCAGCAAGTAGCTTCTGGTAAGTCAATAACAGAACACGTGTGTTTTCCAGCAGCCATTGGACAGTGGTAAAACCAGCTGACCAAATGTGCGGGAGCTCCGGCTGGGTTGCTAGGTAACAGGCGGAACTCTAGTGGGGTTGCTAGGTAACGGGAAGTGCCTGCTAATTTGTAGCTTTTTTGAAACTGCTTGCTTTCCAGACACCAACAAACATGAAATTATTCCCAAAAATATGTCTGGGCGGTTTTCTAAGCTTGGGTTGTTTTTAGAAGCAGTAAAATCCGAAATGCAAGTACAGAAACGTGCAAAATGTGAATTTTGCATAATACGTTCCGTTTTTGAAGAAGCAGAGGTTGTTTAACCATGTCTCATTTTCAGATGAAATAATTCAGATATTTCTGCCTGTAGATTTGCTTTCTCTTGTTTTATTTCAAATTAAAATCAAAACTGTGTGATTTTACCAGATGATTTTGTCATCCATCTTCTTTGGTCATAAAATGTCTGTCAGCCTGTTACACTAAATGATCACAGCAAACAGATCCAAGATTTTATTTAGATTTTTCTTAACAAAAGATAATAATAGGAGCATTCGTTTATTCAGTTGCATAAACTGAGTAAACACAGTCAAAACGAGAAAGAGTCGATTGTTGAAATGAAAACATGTTTTCCTGTGAAAGTGTTTAAAAGCAGAATTCACCAAGAGCTTGTGCAGCTTAAATCACAACACACTCTCACCACACACAGCAGCAGCAAATCTCTCAAGTTTAAATCTCATGAGTGATTTTCAGCGAAGCCGGGAGGCAGTAAACACACTCATCCCATCCATTCTCATAAACATTAACATGAAGCACGCTCCGACTCGCATTTATGAGAGCACACACACACTGGGAGCGCGGCCTTGCAGCTGCAGCCTGTGGACTAACAGAGATATATGAGAGACGCAAGGTGTGTGGAGAACAACATTTATCTGCAACGCTTTCCCTTTATTGGGCAAGGACAGCAAACCCACAGAAACACTGTCTCTGTCAGCTCACATCATGAGGAGCTGTTGTCAAAAAAAAGTGCAAATCAGCCCATATTTATGCTTGTAGACCTTCGTTTCACACATTAAAATAATAAAAGGTTGGTTTTAGTTTCCACAGTTCACTAAGTGGTCAGTTTGAATAATTTATAAAACTGTTAAAATGTTCCAGCTGCTTAGAAAAGCCTCAGCGATGACAATGCAGTGAACTGTCCTTGATAAGAGAGGGATTCGTGACTCCACAGGCACCAGCTTTTATTCAAAGATCAAACACGAATTACAGTCATGGTAAAAAATAAATAAATAAATGAACACCTTTTTAAATCCAAAGTATCAGGACATAATAAAAGAGATTTTGTCTTTACCAGCTTCTAAAATGATTTAATTCAATTTAAGCCCCAGTTTTGTTTTGTTTTTATTTAAAAGCAACAGCAGAAATAAAACCGGACACTTTATGAAAGAGTAAAGAATAAGCAACAACAAATCAATGTGAATAAACAGGCAGAAATATGATAATGTTACATAATGCAGGCCTTAAAGCTGCAGAATGTAGCTGTTATTAAAATGTTGGGGGGTTTTTACATATTTATGGAAACTCACTATATAGAAAACTCTTAGTCTCGTCTGAAAGAAAAACTTTGTGTGCAGCCAAACTTAAAAATTAAACTTATATTTCCTCCAGTAACTGGGATTCACCAATCATGACTTTACAGCATGAAGAAAAGTCTACCTGTCCCAATAAGATGCAGTGTCGTGCAAGAAAGTGAAAGAAATCAAATTGAGAGAATTTCGTTATGAAATTGCAAGTATAAAGTCATAATATTACGTTTTTACTTTCAAAACATTATAACTTTATTCTTTTTGTAATGTGACTGTTTACTTCTATCATGACTTTGTTCTTATACTATTTCAACTTTATTCTCGTATTATTTTGACTGTATTCTCATATAATTTTGACTTTATTCTCATATTTTTATAACTTTATTCTCATATTGGTGTATTTTATTTTTATAACTCTGTCATATCCCCAGCTCATATTAAAGTGTTTAACTAAAACACTCCAACACCCTGATTCACGCCCCCTGCTGTGAACCTGTCAGACTTTCACTCACACACAAACGAACTCACAGCGGTCGGCCCTCTGTGTGAGCGTGACCCAGACATTTGGCATCTTTCACATCAGGGTGCAACACCTTTCTTTCCTAGATTCCTCCTCATCAAATAGAGAAAAGAGAGGGAAGGATGGAGGGGAAGCAAGAAAGCAGAAGGTCAGTGGAGGAGGAAGAGATGGATGGGGTCTAATGAAGATCCAAATACCAAAATAACAAAGATGGAGGATGACTGCTGAGCGAAGTGGAGCAAAGTAGGGTGAATGGAGAAGGATGAGAGAGAAGAGACCAGAAGTTCAGGTAGGAAGAAATGCCACAAGTTGGAAAAAATGATTAAAAAGACAAATAGAAAAAGTCAGAAGCAAAATAAGAAGATTTGTTTCTCTATTTCATAGAAAAGTAAAGGTTTTCCCCTCAAGTTTCAATCAGGACACAATCCTGTCTTCAGATCTTCATTCATCATGTTGCTGGTTCGTTTTTCTGCATTTCATTTATACCGAAATGAAAGTTCTCATGAACAAGATAATAAACTTACGAGACATCGTATTAAATTCAGCCGAGCTGCTAAATTTCTTCAGTAACAAACCAAAAAATACCAACTATAGCAAAGCTGTTGGATTTTGCATCAAAGATGGTGAGAGCTGCTGAAGGTCCATCTTCTATTACAACAGTGAAGTTTGTTTTCAGTTGCATTCACACCAATCCTGCTTAGTTTGTTTTAATCGAACTCCAGTTTGTTTGTCTTGACAGTCTGGTTCATTTGTGGAGGTGTGAATGTGTTATTGGACCAAAGAAGCTAACTCTAGTCCACCTGCAGACCTTGGTTCGGTTGAAGTGAATTCTGGTGCGATTCGAATACATATGTGAGCGCCAAGTGGACCAGAGACCGCTCCAAAAGCAGGAAATGGAGACAGTGAAGGGAATTCTGGGTAAATACAACCAGAACAAATGCGCTAGGCTATTGCTAGCGGGAGAAATGCCTTGTGATCTTTTACCAAACACAAAAGAGAAATCCTACAATCACTAGAATCTGACGCCTCCATTTCTGTTTCTATTTGGTGAAGAAGGAAGTTGTCTTCTTCAGAGGTTTTCATGTTGTTTCCTTCAGTGGTTCTTGGTGCAGCGCCCCCACAGGTGAGGAGGGGAACAGGTTACTCAAAGGGTTTGGTTGGTTTGACACAGTGCAGTGTGAAAGTGAACCACACCAGCTGAAAATGTAACAAATGTTACAACGTTGATCTCAAATCAAACCAAATGTAACGGACAGTCAGGTGTGAAAAACAGCCTTAGATTCTGTGTCTGTGCATCAAACATCTGTTTACATGTATACTGTATCTGTTGGTTGATGCGGTGAGGAAACCTCAGCTTGCTTTCGGCCATGTTTTGATTGTGACACACACCTTTAGCTTTGTAACACATTCTCACACACACACACGCTTACACACACACACTGCTCCAGGTGACAGAGATTAATAGCCTCGCTGACTGACAGAGTAACTTCCACTTCCTTTGTGTCACTGTCGCCCCTCGGCTGCATGTATGTCTCGATGTGTGTGTGATGTGTGTGTGTGGCGGTGAGTGAAGCCATTATTAGAAGTATAATTGCAGAGACATTTAAAGTGTTTCCCCTCAAGGACTCTGCCGGCATCCAATAAAGTTTTCTTACCGCAGGAGAGATGCTGGGAGTGGAGGCAGTGTGACAGAGAGGACAGGAAGCGCCAGGCGGAATGATCAAGCAGCTGCAGCTTCGCACCAAACATCTCAAATAAAACTTTTTTATTTGGAGTTTCTGTTTATCTAAACTTTAACCTCTACGCACCTGAACCCTACCTGAAACCAGTCAATGTTCAGAAAACTAAAATACTGAACTCAACTGTGATAATCATCTGTGTTGCTATAAGCTAGACGCAGGAGTTTCATGATTAAGGCTAAAATCTCTGTAAAGTTTTTTAATCAACATTAAATCTATGATAAAATTATCCAGGTTCCTTTCGATGCCCTGGAAAGTTTGGAAACCAAGTTTAATATTTAGACCTGGATAAGAGGAAAAAACAGCTCCAATAAATACATCCAACCATTCATCCAACCAACCAACCAACCAACCATCCAACCATCCAACCAACCATCCAAACATCCAAACAACCAACCATTCATCCAAACAACCAACCATCCAACCATTCATCCAACCAACCATCCAACTAACCATCCATCCTACCAAACAACCATTCAACCAACCAACCAACCATCCAACCATTCATCCAACCAACCAAACAACTAACCATCCATCCATCCATCCATCCATCCAACCAACCATCCAACTAACCATCCATCCATCCAACCAACCATCCCACTAACCATCCATCCATCCATCCATCCATCCATTCATCCAACCAACCAACCAAACAACCAACCATCCATCCTACCAACCAACCATCCAAACATCCAAACAACCAACCATTCATCCAACCAACCAACCATCCAACCATTCATCCAACCAACCATCCAACTAACCATCCATCCTACCAACCAACCAACCATCCAACCAAACAACCAACCATTCATCCAACCAACCATCCAATTAACCATCCATCCTACCAAACAACCATCCAACCAACCAACCAACCATCCAACCATTCATCCAACCAACCAAACAACTAACCATCCATCCATCCAACCAACCATCCAACTAACCATCCATCCATCCAACCAACCATCCCACTAACCATCCATCCATCCATCCATCCATCCATTCATCCAACCAACCAACCATCCAACCATTCATTCAACCAACCAACCATCCAACCATTCATCCAACCAACCAACCAACCATTCATTCAACCAACCAACCAACCATCCAACTAACCATCCATCTATCCATCCAACCAACCATTCATCCAACCAACCATTCATCCAACCAACCATCCAACCAACCATCCAACCAACCATCCATCCATCCATCCAACCAACCATTCATCCAACCAACCATCCCACTAACCATCCATCCATCCATCCATCCAACCAACCATTCATCCAACCAACCATCCAACTAACCATCCATACATCCAACCAACCATCCCACTAACCATCCATCCATCCATCCATCCATTCATCCAACCAACCAACCAACCATCCAACCATTCATCCAACCAACCATCCCACTAACCATCCATCCATCCATCCATCCATCCAACCAACCATTCATCCAACCAACCATCCAACTAACCATCCATCCATCCAACCAACCATCCAACTAACCATCCATCCATCCATCCATTCATCCAACCAACCAACCAACCATCCAACCATCCAACCAACCAACCAACCAACCAACCATCCATCCATCCATCCAACCATCCATCATCTATCTTGTCCATCCATCCTGGTTTCATGCTTAAAATGTGAAACTATTTTTGTAAATATCTATATTCTGCTGATATTTCAGTTAATAATTCAACATTTCAAAGTATTTTATGACATCTTAGCCTACTTCATGTTGTCAGACTAGTTCTTCTTTAGTGATCACTTGATTTTTCAGGCGTTGGCCATGTCTAGACACAGGCACTGAATTTAAATGTGAAAATGTGGTTATTCACAATTAATTCATGCAGTTTTTAGCTCTGATCCCTAAATAATTAGAATCATTATTTAAAAACTGCATTTTATTTTTACTTTAGTTGCCTTTTCTGATGTTTAATGATCTGAAACAATAAAAGGTGACAAAAATAAAGCAAAAACAAGAAATTTCTAAGAGCAAAACATGTTTTCAAAGGACTGGTGCCGATGTATTTTTGATTAAATAATGACAAAACTAATTATTCTCCCAGTAAATTGTTTTGAAAGGCCTTGTTTTCTGTATTTTCTTTTTCATCTTCCCACATCAAAATTGTTGTTCAGTGTTTGACTGCAAGCGTAGGATTTATGCACGTTGTAGGATCTTTACAACACACCTACAGGCAAGTCTCATTTTAACATTTGATGGGAAATCTATACTTTATTTCAGAGGCAGCAAATATTGGGTCAGTACATCATTTCTGCACTTAGGATAATTTAAAGGGAAATAATACACATATTTTAAGGCCATGCACAACCCAGAGGACTATTTGGAGCAAGTGTTGATGTGCATTTACAGCATTTAGTTAAATATAAAGTCACAGTACAGCATCACAAGAGTAATGGAGAGGAAAAGTGAAGGAAGGCGAAGGGGGAAGATTATTGGAGCAGTGAATCTCAGAGGAAGAAGAGTTATTATTAAAAACAGATGAGGAGCTTGCATGACAACGACTCTCCTTCTAATTCAGCCTGCCGCCTTCCTCTGGGATTTACATGTCACACAGAGATAATACTGAGGCCATACCTGAGAAGTTTGCTTAACTAAGCATCTCAAAGCTCAGATTGTCATTTAGATACAGATTCAGAGTACAAAAAGTGTTTTTTTCCTAATCTCTCAGCGTTGTAAGAGCTGGAAGTCATTAGGTTCAGTCGCCTTTCGAGAGAGAAATCCACTTATGTGACATGAACAGAAGGTAAAAATAGAGGAAATGTGATTCTCTAAATGGTGAGCAGAAAGGATGTGCTGAAATCTACAACAGCCTATTAGGGACATTTTAGATAGAATTAAAAAAAGAGTTCATTTTTGGCAAACAAAAAATAGATCGAAAAAAATTTCTAGAAAATTATTTGCAATATCTGAGTTTTAAAAGTAAAAAATTTTCAAAAGTTAAATAATTTTTTACTAGTCAAAGTTTTTTTCCAGAAAATGTATCAGATTAATCTCTAAATTTCAAAGTTGGATTGTAGCTTTCATAACAAATTGTTTTCATTTCCAAAACAATAATATCAGCATCACAACAAGCCTTGTATTAAATGATGTATAGTGTAATTTATTTTATGGATAATGAGTCATCTGCATGTAAAACTGACAGGAAAGAAACTTCCACTCAGCCACATGCATAAAATGAGCCGGGTGTCATAAACAAGCACGTTTTCTGAGGATGTCCACAGATAGCTGTTTTCTTTCTGTTTTGCCACCTAATTAGGATCATAATGCCACTGTGAGACATTTGGTTTGTTATATCACCCTAACCCCACGCAGGACTTTCACTGCCTGGATGCTCATTTGTTCTTTATCCGCAGAGGACGAGATGTAATTACAGCAAGACACGAAGAATCTGGAAATCTAAATGAATAAATCAAAAAATTGGCAGAAGATATCAGAAAGTTCAGGAGTTTTTATAACTTTAAACTGCTCAGTGGAGTCCAGAAAGTCACTACAAGCATTAAAAGCTCATTTGCAATTTTTTTCTCTCTCTTTCCATTGATGAGATTTCTCATTTGAACTCCCTCGATTAACTGTCATTTGTGGCCTTGTTGACTCACCACTAAACACGCTTGTCTCAATCATTAAATATCGAGTTTCCAGTGTAAAGTTCAGATATACAAACTATTAAAGTGCCAAGTCTATTCCCATTCTAGCACATTTTTTGTTATTTACATTGTTATTTATCATTTCTAAATCCCTCATCACAGTGCAGTTGGATTGATTAATGGTGATAAAACTGATGCTTTATTTAGGTAAGCCAAGCTGGACCACTGTGAAGCCTGTCATCAGACATCTAAAGTTTAATATTAATTATGCAAGTTATTGATTAACTAGTTAATCTAAAGTTGATTGATCTCATCAACTGACTAACAATAAATTGATATAAACTTGAGGTTTTTTCTTGAAGCATCTTTTCATAACATGAAGGAAACTGGGAATCTAAATTTTTCTTATTCTCTTCTTCCAAAAATTATGGCCAGGGTAATTTTTTGCCAAAAGATGATTTTAGGTATAAAAAAAATGGGAAAAAAATAACATATGCCTGTATTTTAAGAAGGCAACGATATGCTAAATTTAAAAAGAAAAAGCATTAAAATGTAACAGTATTTTGTGCCAGCTCTTTTAAATACTGACTGAATAAACAGAAAATTATGTTTTTTTCTCATTATAACAAAATAGGAATGTCTTAGGTTGCTGAATAGAAAAATAAAAGATGTAAATTTAAGTGTTAAGCACTTAATTCTCCTTGAACAAAGACGTTCATACAGACGTACTGTCTTTTGCTGCTTCTGAAAGAAACTTTGTTGGGTGTTTATATTTTAAAACAAAACTGAATAAAGTGCATTTCCTCCCCACTACAGACTCTGACTGGATCGTTTCTCTTTTCCATTCTGTGATGCCGCCGCCATCTTTGTTTATATCAACAGGCTCAGCTTAAGGATGACCAGCGGCGCCCTCTGCTGGATGGCGGACAAACTACAACATTAAAAGAATAAGGAAGAGTAAAATAGGAGTAAGTCGATTAATTGATATTTTGTTCTTGTTGGTTTTAGTCTTAATGTATAAACATTATTTCATACAGAAAAACGTATTAAAGTTTGCTCTTATGATTAATCTAATCGTATTTATAAGAGAAACCACTTAGATTGCTGAATGGAAAAATAAAAAATGAAAATAAATGCTGAACACTTAATTCTCCATTGACGAGACGGCCTTTGGTTGCTGTTGAAGGAATATTAACACTTTGCTCTATGAAGTGAGTCAACTCACAAAACCCGTTAAAATCAACCGTGTTTATTGGTGCCACGTTTTTTCCATCATGTCGCAATTTTTCTGCGTCATGCTTCTGCTTTTCTGTCTTCAGGACATCGATTGGTAGCTCATCAGTCATTTTTGAATTACTGATGTGCTAATAAGTTTCTTAGACGTTCATATTTCCAAACAGAACCGAATAAAGTGCATTTCCTCGCCACTAAGGAATGTGTCTGGACCGTTTCTCCGCCATCTTTGTTTACGTCAACTCTGCTTAAGAATTACCAGCGACGCCCTCTGCTGGGTGGCGGCCAAATAACAACACTAAACAAAAGGTTTTATTAGTTAATCTATTGTAACTACATTTAATAAAGTAAACCATTAAGTCGATTAATTCAGGCTTTGTTTCTTAAACCAATAGTTTTTAAGCATAAACAATATTTCCTGCAGAAATACTTCTTAAAGTTTGTAAAGTACAGATCAATGACTGATCAACAGCACATGGGCAATATGTTGATTATGATGTAACTAACTGCAATCGGGACTCCACAGAAAGCTGCAGCGGGAACGAAGCAGTTGTTGTCGAACGAATGGATGTTTTCTCTCTTTGTGTTTCCGTATTTGATCTGTTTTGATTCCTTGACAGCAGGATTGAGCGCGATGACAGCTCGAGGCTCACGATGCTTTGTGTGTGTCATCTGTAATTGGTAATGCCTGATTTTTGTGTTTCAGATGAAGAAAATCAGAGCAGCAATCTGTCTGCGCTCAGGCAAACAGTCAAAGCATCAAGGGAAGTTTTTCTCTCTTTTTTCACAAAAGTAAGAGGAGGGAATATTGCAGCTAACAGATCAAACCTTGTCTCGATGAATCAGCGTGAGACAGGATTTCTCTCCTCTACTCTGTAACACACACACAGGCAGATCGCCTAATTAAAGGCAAGACAGACTGGAAGGAAATCAGACAGGCAGGAATGCCGATGGGATGAAAAAGGCTTTAAACTTCATAAAGAAAAGAGAGCAAATTGACCCCCTGAATGAGGGAAGTGTTTCATTACATGTCCCCTGGGTCTGCAGGGTAATAAGGTTAACGCTTGGGGCACTTACAACAAGATTAAAAGACAGAGCGATGACAGAGAAAATTAGAGATAAAATCCTTGTAGCACTGCAGTATCAGTGTTTAAACGCCCTCAAACTGCCTCCAGTCTGAGTTCAGCTTGAACAAATAATTTAAAGAGACTTTCTACAGAAAACTGAGCTACAGCTGTGTAACAGTGGATTGTTTGCTGATCCATTTTAGAAATATTATTCCCTGAAAGCAGCAAAAAAAAGTCCTCATTCGAGTTTAAGTACTAAACATGAATTCATCTTGAATCAGATGATGATGGTGTACTGAGAACAGCTGGTACACTGCAAAAACACAAAAACTTCCCATGTATTTTTGTTCTAGTGTAAATATCTTACACTGGAACCTAGTGTAAGATAATTTCACTACATATTTACATCTTAAAGTGTAAATATGTTACATCAGGTTCCGTGTAAGATATTTACTGTTTACATCTTGCTTAACTTTTCAGCAGGTATTTTGTTCATGCAATTTGAAAAGAGAATTTAAATTATTTTAGCTTGATAACTTGAGTAAAAAATAATAAAGAAATGTTTGTTCTTTAACTAGGTGAGGGACGTTTTTTTGTTGTTTATTGTGAAATAATTATTCGGTTTAAATTGCAGTATTAAGTTAAAACTCACAATTCAAGTTTAATGAAGTTTTTTAAAAAAAAGCATTTAGACAACTTGCCTCTTGTTGTTAAATCAACTTCATAAACTTTAATTTCTGAGTTAAAACCAATAAAATCTTCTTTTTGACTTAAACTGCAACTTCAAGGCAGCAGATGGACTTTCATTTCAAGTTAAATCACCTTCAAATGTTTTACAGTGTAGGAGCTTCTTTTAAGTCAATAACTCCTTAATAATGATGAAAAAATACAATTTTAAAACAATACTCTGTCCTTGGTGAAATATTTTTCACATGTCCTCTAAAGTGTACCTTTTGTTTTATTGTGCTAATTTTAATAAGCATGTTGTCTGTAAACTTTGAATGTATTGACAATAGTATATAGGCTCTTTAATTGTCGGTGTGTGCATAAGACTGACATGACACTGTCATAAACATAACACCTGTTAGGAAAGTACCAACAGGTGTCACGAAGTGTCATTCGCTAAATAATGACTTTTAATGAGAAGTTGCTTTAAAAGTTGGATGACGGGTGTTAAGTTATGTTTATGGCAGTGTCACGTCAGTCTTATGTACACTCCATCAAATAAAGTGTTACCAAAATGGAAATATATTGAAAGCACAATGTAATTAATTTCACCTGTAAAGTGTGTAGTAATAGATCCTTCTGTGTTCTGGTACCTGATGTGTTTGCAGTGTGTATGAAGCATTAATGTACAAAGTGGCAAAGCAGAATAATAAAAGACATTAAGTAACTAAAAAGTTACTTTATTAGCAATTATAATAAACCAAAAGTGTAATTGTAGCACACTGTGATCACACTGCTAATATATAAAATATGTAATACCAATATACTGAAAATACATTCTAAATATATTTTAAATGTAATTCAATCACAAAAATAGTACTCAGAATATACTAAGCATGTTTTTATTACATAAAAAGCAATGTACTTAAAGTATACTAAGTGTAACTTAAGTTGTCCAAAAAAGTATGTTAAAGTATACTTAGTACACTTTAAATTGTACTTTAATACAATTTAAATACTATTAAAATACACTAAGCACAAAATTGGTTGTTCCAAAATGTCACACTTTAAGTTAACTAATCCTAAGTGAACTTGAAGTAAACTCACGATTAGTCTGACTAAAAGTTTGCTCAAGTATGTTAAAATTTAACATACTTAGTACATTCATTTTTCACCAGGGTCTTCATTTGTAATTTTTGTTTTATAATTTCCTGAACTTGAAAATCGGGGTCGTTAACAATGAACTCCTGCTTTCCTTAGTGTTCTGCCGGTTTGCCTTCATGCAGGCGTTGCAGCAATGAAAGAGAATTTTTGATGTGTTTTCTTTGCTCAAGAAAAGGTTAAATAAAAAAAATCAGAAAGAAGTGAGTTTGTTTCTTTTTTTTTTAGTTGGCCGAGGTCATCAGTCAGGCTTGAATCTTTTATAGAACAGCTGAATGACCTCCTGCTCTCAGAGGTGGAAGAGATGGACAGTCAGAAGCACACACACACACACACACACAGGCTGTAGATGGGCACTCAGTAACGATGAGCAGAAGAGTTCAGCCTGCACACACATCCGGCGAGCACCTGGAGCGAATTGTGCCGGTTTGAAGGGCGGCGGGTCGGGGTTGGGAGGTGACCGGCGTCCAGGTGTGTCTCTCCAATTATCAGCTGCAGAGCACGCATACACACACACACACACACACACACACTGATCCGACTCCCCACACAATTAAACCACCTCCCCGCTCCGACACCTGGTCTCCTGCTGCAGAGGAGCAAAGGCAGGCAGGTACAGGTGGAGAATCATCTTTTTGATAACCTGTTTGTATATTACCTCTCTGATTCCTGTCAGCGTCTCTTCTTCAAGTGAGATATCAACCTGAGCGAGACGGCCTGACTCCCATCTGCACACCCAGCAACAGATGTTTGACTTTGAAAAACATAAAATGCATGAGGAGAAGAACAAGAAGAAGAAAGGAGATTGAGAGGAGAAAGTGATTGAAAAAGACGTGTTAGGGAGGCGGGAGGTGCGGAGGTGAAGGTGAGCGGAGAAAAGCTGCAAAGTAAACAGGAACTGAATGAAAGAAAGAAAGAAAAAAATGAAGACAGAAAGAAAGAAAGCGTGTGGGATGAAAAGAGACACGTGGATGGATGCAGATCAAAGCGAGAGTAAAATGTTGAAACAGCAAACCAAGAAAAGACTCCGGAGGCAAAAGGGGGAAAGGTTATGATTAAAACGCCCCCCGTGTTTGGCAGGAGCAAAGGGGTTGAGGGGCTGATCCCAAGAGGCGTTCACTGACCTCCTGTAAAACACTGCGCTTTGTCATTTTACTGTAAAAGTTCAGTCAAGCAAAAATAAACCCATTTGAAATTTCACAGACCAAGAAGCACATTAAGGTTTGAGGATCCACAGAAAACATAACGATGGGAAAATCTTAAACAGGGAGGCAAACTGCTGCAACACCGAGCTATTCGCATTTTTACTCCGTCGCTCAGCCTCATGAAGAGTCCAGGCGTGTTTTCATGCCTGCTAGTCTGGTAGATTCGATTCAAATGGGGACTAAAGTTGCAACATTTGTTACATTTTCAGCTGCTGTGGTTCTCCTTCAGGCTGCAATGTGACAAACCAACCAAATCCTTTGAAAAACCTGTTCCATTCCTCGCCTGTGGGGGCGCTGCACCAAGAACCACTGAAGGAAACGAAAAGGAAAGAAAACCTCTGAAGAACACACTCCTCCTTCAGAATGGAAACAAAACCGGAGTGGCGTCAGGTTTTAGTGGCTAGAGGATTTCTCTTGTCTTTGGTGAAAGACTACAAGCCAATCAACTCAGTTTGATTGGAGATCAATACCAGACTACCAGATGTGAAAATGATTTTTATAAATTTTTATCAAAAAATTCCTTCTGTGCATCTTGTTTTTTCCTTCTTGGTAAATATGATGCCAAAGCTTTTATTTTACAGTCTGCAGATACATTTTGCTTTTAAACTACATGCAGAACACCTTATAGTTCCCCTGAATCCCTCTGCTTAGCAATTTGGAGGTGTGTGCGCGTCCTTACAACTTGAAACCCAGCTAAACACGTTCTGTGAGCAAGGCTATTTGTTTTTTGTGAGAAAGTACTAGTTTTCTGTCTGAAAAGGTTAAATAAGCAAACAGATTCTTTTTTTCTGAAGATAAGATGAAGTTTAAGGAATATTTTCACCACCCTGCGCCTCTGCTTGGTGCAATAAGCACCAAATTCATCTATGCTTCTGTAGATTTCTCCTCGCAAGCCATAAAGATATCAACAACCTGCTGCAGAGGTAGCAGGTGCAGATTGCCAGAGTCTGCTGCGTAAATCAGCCTTTCCGAAGAGCAGCGATCTCTGTCCCTTTAAGTTATTAATAACAGCCCATAATCTCAGTGCCGTATGTGATCACACACTCGGTTTTTTCTTCTTGGTTTTCTTTTGTTGTTGTTGTTTTCCATCTGCATTGTCGCTGAGCGTGTGCCGTGACGCGACGCTCATAACGGTGCTAACGGGAGGAAACGCCGGCTCAGGTGAGTGAGGCTGTTCGTCTCTGTCAGCTTAGCTGCTCACCTGCTGCCGGACACGAGCGCGACACCGACGTGCACGCTCACTGGCGGACAAACGGCAAGAGCTTTCAATGCAGCAGCAGTTTGGACATTAAACACACAAAGCTTTAGCCTTTTCACTTATTTGTTGAAAATAAAATTTCTGTTTGTTCTGTTACAGATCCATCTTAAGAGTTTATTTAATAAAGATGTGAAGTTTTTAGTAGTAGTGTGGTGTTTAGTTTCTGACTGTCTTAAATATTTCTAAACATTAAAACTCTAAGTAAGCCAGAGGGAGGATGAGCAGCACCACATTAAATTGTGATTGACAGCGTTAAGACCCGCCTCCTGGCTCTGATTGGTTGTTTCTGGTTAGCACTGGGAGAAGCAAATTTTTTTCACAGATTATCTGTTTCTTAGCAACCTGTCACGACATAATGATAATTTAAACAAATACATAGACAAATATTTTTTATAAAAGTTACGTACTGCAGCTTTAAGAAGCCGCTAGTCTGGAGGGGCTTTGTGGGGAAGGCGACACTTTCTGAGACTAAGCGTTTAGGCATCCCAAAATGGTTGCCATGGAGATTAAAGGATTTTTCAAACATACATGAAAGAATCAAAGCAACACTCCAGGAATGATTTTTGATGAGAGAATAACATGATGACATGGTGTAATGTTTAAAAACTCCACTAACAAATCTTCCTGAAGACGTCTTAGTGGATTCAACCACAATAAATTCAAACTTCTGCACACGATTTTCCAGTTGTGTTGGTTCAGTTTTACTTTTCAGTCCTCTTTCATTTTTATTTTGATGCAAACCGGCGTCAAACAGCAACAAAAACGGTAACAAATCTCTCAAGACATTAGCATCTTCTGATCCTTAATCTATTAATCTGAACGCTGCTCTAAAAATCATATCTGCTGTTTTTCTCCCACAACGTTTTATGTTGTTTATTTATTAATCAAATATTCACAGAGTTTATCTCCTTTTTCTCCCACAAATGCTATTTATTTGCATGTCCATTGGCAGCTCTGTATCTGATTCTACATGTCATAAATTGTTCATTTGAAGGAGAACCAGACTCTTTGAGTTCACACTGAGGCGCCACAAAGCTTTGCTTGATGAGCCTCGTCTTCCCGCCGCAACGGCAAGGAAAACGGACCAATCAGAGAGCAGATGAGGGAAGCAGAGGCAGAACTGAGAGAGGTTAGAGATAAACTGAGGTTTTCAACATGTTTGTTAGTGACGGTCTTCAGTTTGTGAGAAAATAAAGCCTTGATTTTCTGGATTTTAGCAGGATATAATCACCAATTTTCCTCACTGTGCTACTTTTTTCTCTCCACTGTCGCCACATGCATGCTGAGTATGAGAGATTGCTGTAAAGTAAACGACAAAACGCAAGCGACTGCCTACCGTCGCTACATTCAGGAGGAGTTAATGCTGCAAGTTAATGACTCTATGCAATCTGCTGGCTTTCCTTAGAAACTTTTAGGCTAATTTGATTAATAAACTGAATTTAATGAACTATTTGATCACCATGCTTAATTGGAATGTATGTGATTGAATTGAAATTACTTTTTTTGTGAAGTGATGTGAATTGGTGCTTTATAAATCAACTGAATTCACTGACACTAGACTATATTTGGTCTAGTGACTAGTGCAAAAATCTGAGCACACTTGAAATCCTACAAAACTAACTTATAAGTAACTTTTTAGCAAGAAATATGACTCAATAATTCCTTAATATTGATTAAAAAAGTAATTTGTTATGAGCAAAATAATTTGGAAAAGTAATAGTTTGAATGACAGATTATTTCACTTATAATAACATATTTTCCCATGTTATAAGTGAAATAATCTTTCAGGGGAAGTATTGACTTAAACAAGCTCCTTTATCTTGCTGAAAAGTTACTTGTACAATAGTTTTGTCTTATTTCAAGTGTACTGAGACATCTGCACCAGAAAATAGACAAAATACTTTGTAAGATTTTGTGTTTTTGTTTTGTTGAACTGAATGAACTGGATGGAAATACGTCAGAACCCAACCGTCGTCCAGCATAATGTTTGCTAAGCCAACAAATCAACATAAATCAGATGATTTAGATGTTTAGTTTATTTTGATATCCTATAGTTTCTTTTTTTAATAATAGTAATAGTACAGCTTTTCTTGAATGTTTTTCACCTTTTCTTACATTTTAAATCTGAATTTTCAAGCAGGTTAAACACTTAAACACAGATCCTGGCTTATCTCAAAGAGGAATTTGAAGGAAGTGATGCTGTTGACGTGCATTTCAGTGCCACATTCTCCTCGTTTTAATTTCCTGATGTTCTGGTTTAACACTCGGCTCTGCTGTGCATCTTTCCCCCGTCTTCTGCTTTCTGTTTCCTCCTTGTCCACTAAGAAGCAGACAAACACACAGAGACACACCCAGGACCCCCCTGGTCCCATGTGCCGGCCTGGACTACAGCTCCAATTACCAGACGGCTGCAGCAGAGGGGCCCTAAATGGGCTGCAGCACCGGACAGGCATGTCTGCAAAGGATTGTCAGTGGGAGGGAAGGAGGAAGACAAGAAGGAGGACGAGGAGGAGAAAACAAAAGGGGGGCTTCAGTAGAGGAGGGATGGATGAAAAGTGGGGATAAAGAGCAGAAATTCGCCACAAAGGGAGAAAACAGAGGAATATTTCCATTTTTCCTGACATTTGATGAGATTTGAAAGCCCTAACCTGGGTGTAATATTGCTGCCTTACATGCAGGTTACATGCTACAACTAATTCCTCTTTTCTCTTGCTGTCGTTCTTCATCGTGTGAGGAGGAGAAGGATAAGACGAGCGGAGAGACGAAAAGGCGAGCCAGCAGAAAGAAGTGGGCGAAAATGAAAGGAGGCTGTCATTTCTTACAGAGCTTAAGAAATGATCTCACTCAGCGTAACGACAAATACAATCCATGTGCTGTTTGGTTTTTATGACACGGAATTAAAAGGTAAAATTGTTTTATTTTTGCAGCTAAAAAACAGAACAACAAAAACCAGAAAACCTGCATCTAATCTGAGATTTAGAGGTGAAACTAGGTCTGTCGCCATAAATCAATTATTCACATGATTTAAATCATTTCCATTTGCATGATTTATAGGTTTTCTCTTTCCTCTACAAAAACTGGAAGACTAAAGTCTTTAATCTGCTTTGAAGGACGATTTTGTTTACAGAGACTTTATAATACATCTTATTTGTTGTTTCTGTTGTTTTGTTTATTTATTTTGGATATTTAAAATGTCTTCCAGTTCCAGTGTTAAATGTCCATCAGAATTTAAAGTTTATTGATCTTTCGAACTGCATTATTATGCCATTGCCATTATATTGCTTGAAAATGGTTTCAAAACAACAATATTATCGTTTATTGCGATAACAATCTGTTCATGTTAGCTGTAGCTTCACAATAATGACACATGAACGTCTCTCTGTATTAAATGAGTTTGGATCATTTCAGAACAAAATAAACGTAACTTACCTCCGACGTTCTCTGTGTGCTAAGCTAGCTGCTACGTCACAAGGACACTTCCCGCTGTGAATATCAAATAAAAGTATTTCCTGTTCCATTCATTCAGAGGTTTAGCGATCGTTTATTTACTTGATGCATACATTACATTCTTACGGTGGAGTATTAGGGCCAAATTATGAAAATAAAGTTATAACATTTAAGGAATATGAGAATAAAGTCACAATTTATTCTTGTATTTGGAGAAAGTGAATATTTGGAGAACATTGTCATAATATTATGAGGAAAAAAGTCGTAGCATGAACTGATTCTCGTAATACTGCGACTTATTTTTGTACTCATAATATTATGACTTCATTCTTGTAATTTAAGTTTTTCTTAGTTTGGCCCTAATACTCATTCTGGGCAAAGATAACCAAAACAAACTTGTTAGTTTGTTAGACTGGAGACCATTTTCTCCAGTCTAGCACTGGACAAAATGGCTAATGGTCTTTTACCAACGATAAAAGAGAAATCCTACAAGAAGGAAGTTACGCTCAGTGTTTTCTTCAGAGGTTTTCGAGTCGTTTCCTTCAGTGGTTCCTGGTGCAGCGCCCCCACAGGTGAGGAGGAGAACAGGTTTTTCA
Organism: Brachyrhaphis terrabensis; assembly: GCA_903067065.1. Lineage (NCBI taxonomy): Eukaryota > Metazoa > Chordata > Actinopteri > Cyprinodontiformes > Poeciliidae > Brachyrhaphis > Brachyrhaphis terrabensis. Next base: position 2,640 of record CAEGAG010026477.1, on the reverse strand, counting down.
ATTAGTTTGGATCGTTTGATTCACTGCAGTGTGAAAGAGAATCTCAGCAGCTAAAAATGTAACAAATGTTGCTATTTTGGTCTAAATCGAACCGAATCTACAGTAACATTAGAAATGAAAACATACTGAAAGTAGTTTGAGATGGTAGCTCTTAAGAATTAGAGTTTTTGAAAGTTTCTGGTTGCCTCGTCGTTTAAGCAAAATCGTAAAGCTTCTTTATTCTTTATTAAACTTTAATAAAAAGTGCAGGTGTGTGTCTGTGTTGATGAAGATTTTATTAAAACATGGTTTTTATTCAGTGGGTAGAAAATCGAGAAAATTTACTCAAGTAACAGTAGAAATACTTCATAATAAAATTACTCAAGTAAAAGTAACGAGCTGCTACTGAACTCTGGTTATTTGTGGTGGATCAAAAATAAAGAAGAGATCCAGAGTGATTGTGTTTATTTCCAGCAGATCCATATTTGCAGCGTCTTTCAGCACATGTTGGCGTGTGTGTGTTGGGGTGTGTGTGTGTGGGGGTGTGTGGGTGTGTGTGTGTGTGTGTGTGTGTGTGTGTCCAGCACCAGTCCCACATTCTGCATCACCATTCGTCTCAATTTAACGCCGCTCGATGTGCGACTCCCCGCCCGCCCCTGAGTGCGACTGTGTCCGACCATCAGATGTATAAATCATCGGTGGAGATTACGGCTGTTTTATTATTCATGATGCAGGCCTTTTATTGCCTGCGATATTTATCTCCTCGATATCTCCCATGACCTGCAAGGGAAGGAGGGATGATGGAGGAGAAGCAAGAAGGAAAGAAAGAAGGGGGGAGAAAAGTCAGCGTGATTGGAGGAGGTGGGAGGCTGGAGCTGAGCTCTACATAAATAAATTTGTTAAGTGGGCGGGTGTGTGTGTGTGTGTGTGTGTGTGTGTTTGCTCAAAGTGTTATCTTCGAATCTCTCTACATGAGGCCCACAAAGCACTTTTCCCTCCATTTTCCTCACTTTTGCATCTCTTCTTCTTCTTCTTCTTCATTGAAAATAACAATCTCACAATGAAAAATTTTGGAAAAATTCAACCTTTAATTTGAGTGAATTAATTAAAATTCACACATTAAGAAAAAATACTTTTGACTTGCAAAAAAGAAAATGGCGGCACAATTAAATTAAGCTAATCAGGGTTTTCGAGGAACATTTAATTATTTATACTCTCTGGTCAATTTAGATATTCTAAAAACAAAACAGGATTTTTTTTTTAACTAATGTATTCTATTTTTCCTCTTGTTTTAACACGAGCTACGTATTTGTTGTTTTCTTTACATATTTATTGCTTTTTTTGAGTGGGTCGGGGTACATATTTGTCGTGACTTTAAGACAGATAATCTGTGAAAAAAATAGATCTCCGCCACTTCCCAGTGCTCCAAGTTCATTCTAGAAAGAACCAATCGGAGCATGGAGGCGGGTCTTAGTGCTGTCAATCACCCACCTTTATCTGCAGCTAGCAGAGCCTGTTTTAACTGCTAAGGCTAGTTAGCATTCGGCAGATAAACAGTTTTTCTGTAACAGCAAGTTGTTTCGCCACCACTAGCACGTCGCAGCGGGTGCATGAGGTTGTTTGACAGCGCTAAGACCCTCTTCCTGACTCTGATTGGTTGTTTTTGGTCGGGAGCGGCGCACTTCTTCAGATTAGATCGATCTTTTCACAGATTATCTGTCTCATAAACTCTAACAAAGTGGTGATAGTTTCAGTAAATATGTTTTAAAAAATCAGATGTTTTCTTTTTTTTATAAAAATACTGCAATTTTAAATGAATCAGATATTTGAATTAATTCTTTTATCGGACAAAGATAACTTGAATAAATACAAGTGGTGGTTTTCAAATGATGATTTCTCCTTCCCTCTTCCTTTCCTTGATTATTTCCTTCTTCTTTCTTTCCTTCCTTAAGCCTTTGTTTCTCTCTTCCTTCCTTTATTCTTTCCTTTCTTCCTTCCTTCCTACCTTTAAACCTTCCTTCCTTTCTTTGTTCTTTCCTTCCTTTCCTCCTTCATTCTTTCCTTCCTGCTTCCCTTTCTTAATCCTTGTTTCTTTCCTTCATTTCCTTCCTTTTCCCCTCCTATCTTCATTCCTTCCAACTTTCCTTCCTTCCTTCCTCCCTACCTACCAATCTTTGTACCTAAACTATAAAAACTAAAATATGTTACGTTCTTTTTAACAGACCCATAATGGCGCCGCGTCTGGCCGCCATTTTTATCCAGCGGCTCCGCTTTAATCTTGTCTCTCGGGTCATATTTGCTTTTTGATTCATATTTAAGTGGAACCGCTGTTCACTAATTAAACAGCTTTTAGCCTGGATTCCTTCCCGTCTGGATATCCGCTGGAAAATTCATCCGGCCAGCGGCTTTTTCCGTCTAACGAGGGGAAAACTTCACCGTCTGGCCGCTTCCGCTTCCGGTTTTCTTTTGTTTCGGAGGGTTTTTCCTTGTCGTCATGCCGAGAGGAACTAAAGAGGAGCAGGTCAGCCTCCCTTTCGCCCCGCAGGTGGCAACACAGCTGTTCAGGCTCACACGCACCCACACAAACACCCCCCCCCCCCCCCCCCCCCCCCCCCCCCCCCCCCCCCCCCCCCCCCCCCCCCCCCCCCCCCCCCCCCCCCC
>CAEGAG010026449.1:0-11139 GCA_903067065.1 Brachyrhaphis terrabensis | reverse complement strand
TTTACATCATAACAAACACAAAAACACAAAGTCATGCAACATAGAATCAACAATCAAAACATGACATTAAGTCAAGTTCCATCATTAAATTTGCAGTTGATTACGTTTCAAATACAATTCTAAACAGGTGGGTTTTTAGTTGAGATTTAAATGAACTCAGTGTTTCAGCTGTTTTACAGTTTTCTGGAAGTTTGTTCCAGATTTGTGGTGCATAGAAGCTGAATGCTGCTTCTCCTCGTTTGGTTCTGGTTCTGGGGATGCAGAACAGATCAGAACCAGAAGACCTGAGAGGTCTGGAAAGTAGGGGGGCAGTATTCACTGATATGCTGTTAGTTGATTCAAAAAACCTCTGCTTTACTCTCATGTCCTTCTGCTTGTGTCTGCAGGATCTGACTGACATTGTTTGCCGGAGAATCAAGCAAAGGAAAACCTCTGGCATTAAGGTGGTAAAATGGTGTAATCACACATTTCAGGAAATACAATAAAGCTGAAGAACATGCTTGTTTTTGTTTCTTTCTCAAATTAATTTTCTGATCTCCGATCTGGAGGAATCTTAGGTTGAATGTTGAAGAATCCATTAATATTTAAACAGCCTCTTTTATAGCCTCCCAGGCAGTACACAGGGAGAGCATGCAATGACACAGAGGAATCCACAATCACAACTGGAAACTTAAATGTGGAGGCAGGGGTGGAAATGATAAACGAATCAGGTGAACTAATATGGACCAGTTCTGGCAGAAGAACAGCTGGGGGACAGAGAGGGAGACTAAATAAGGAGGGGGGCTAACTAAGACTCAAAGAATCTACAAACCAACAGAGCAAACTAACTAATCTAAAATAAAGACATTGAAATGCACGAAAAACACAAGAATAAACTAGGAAACTAAACACAAAGGAATTAACTTGTATAGCAAAATGTGTATGAAGTATGGCAAGACCTTTCTGGCAATAACAAACCTAGAAATAATTAAAACTCGTGAAGTGTGACACTGAGTTCATGGAAACTGGTCTAAAAGCTGAAAACTAAATTGACTCAGCATTGTGCATTTCCATTGTTATGCTGATGATATTCATTTATACTTATCAATAAATCCTGATGAATCATATCAATCAGTTTGGTAAATTACAGGTGTATCATGAAGACATTAAAACCTGAACGCTTTCTCTTGTTAAATTCTGACAAGACAGATGTTTTCATCCTTGTACTATGAACTCTAAAAAGCAAACTCCTTAGTCAATCACTTGATCTGGACGGCACTAAATATTTAATAAAGAACCTCTGTTTTTTAATTTATCATATTTTAAACGGATTCCTAGTATTTTCTTTTTCATCTCTATAATGCTACCAGAATTAGAAATATCCTGTCCAGGAATGATCATGGAAACATAGGAACAGAATCATCACAATTCTCCTTAACAAAACTTGGGAGTGGAAAAATTGGTGAAATTCCACCTCTATAAGGCCCATAACTCCCAAACACAACATGGCAGGGACTTGGTGAAGTATTTGAAAGAAAATAGGCTGCTCTTCTATCGGCGTAATGTTGGGCCAAAGACCCCCTTCATTTCAGGCTGAGGCCCAGTCTAGGCAACAGTGCATGTGAAGCACAGCACCACAGGCCAACATTTAAAATTCTATTCAACTGGGCATAAGTCCTGAGAATGCTGAAGTCTAGGTCATAATGTAAAAATGTCCATATTTTTGCTACAGCCTTCAGTCTAGTAAAAACCAGGCCCTTGTTCTATGCTTTGCTTTGTCCAGAGGGTGTGGACCCTTGGTTATTGTGAAACGATTGCTTCCTGGAGGCATCGACTCCCGTAAAGTTTGAAACTTTACCCAATTGTAATGTCATATGTAATGACACTATGAAGCTTACCTAAAATTGCCTGCTCTGTAAACAATCATCCTCTACTGAGAAGAGAGAAGTGCTGAGTTGAACAATTTAGTTGCATGACCAAGACGGATGAATGGCTTCCTTCACTTCTTCCGTTGCCATTCCCAAAACTACAGGCAGACTACAATTTTAAAACGGAACAAAAAATCAACATCACAATTCCTCTTTCTGTTCACTGAGTGACCTGGTAGAAAGTTGACTAGAGAAATCAAAGTGACTGGGAGAATGTCCAGACTGTGCTTTGAATCAATTTGAATTGAGGGCACTGCACATAAATGCAGTGACCATGCTATATAGACTGTGGCCTTCAAATAATTTTAGTGGTTTAAAGGTGTAGCAGGACTATCATCATTTTGAGTACATTTGAGACCCTTCAGCTGGTGAGGATGTGTTAGGTTCATTTTAATCACCAAGCATTGTTTAGTCATTGCATAATGAAAAAGAAATATGCCAAGGATATTTTTAAAAAGTCAAACAGCAAACAACTCTCTGTGATCTTTGGAAGAAAACAAATAATCAAAAACATTTTAAAAGCTTCCCCACAAAGATTTGGTGTTTTTTTGCAAGATAGGGTTAGGGCATGTGTTGGAAATGCAGTTTCTAAAATGAGTGGAAGACAGTATAAAATCCTAATATGGGTAGAAATTCAAGCTTATGTGTGTGTGGGTACTTGGATAAAACGGCAGATAGGAGAGTGTTAGATCAGAGATAAATGACTTCATTAAAGCGTAAGTCTCAGAAGCTGGAGCGAGCCACGTCTCCTCCCTCTGTGCCATCACAGATTATGAACTCCATAAATCAATACATTTCTGTAAAAGGATAGCTCTCGTTCTCCAGCTACATTCAGCCTCCAACACTGGGGCTGACACAGCTAAGGGCTTTCATATACTGTCATTATTTCTGCTTTGAGAGGACACTGCAGTGGCAGGGGGAATATGGTGATAGTGTCAAGTTTCCTTTTTCTCATGATGGTGGAGAAAATGTGCAATTACAATGCACCAACCTCTATCCCGAAAAGTCCTTCACTTTTAAATATCATAGTATTGAGTTTTTGGGGTTAATGTGGGAGACTCATAACAGGAGGAATAGAAAGTGATCAAGTTTGTTTATTACCGACTTAAAACTAAACAGCATCAGCAGACAATTATGGGTAATTTCACAGATCAAGCAGATTTTCCCAGATGCAGATGAAGGATGGAATTGGATGCAAAGTTTTCACAATTAAAATGATGATTGTCAAAGAGATTATCAACTGCAGGATACATAAAGCTAAATGAGAGATCATATGATAATAGTTTGATGTCTTAAATGAAAATATTACAGATAAATTATCTACAAAATCATGGTGGTGTGACTAGAATACTGAATTAGCTTCTGATGAAATTCAATGAGTCAGAATATTCACTATTTTATCTGATATTTGGTCTCTGTACCATTTATCATAAAGTCCAGAGAGCCAGTGGAATGTATCTTGGGGCTGTGCAGATGAACAAACCTCAGAGATCCCAAAGTTAATATCTATTTCTGGGTTTCCCAGTCACACCAGACTTATACCAAGATCATGGAACATTTGCAGATCTTGATGATGGAGAAAGGAACAGGATGTGAGCTCCACCACACTTGACCCATGAAAGCTAGCCCAAGGGACTTCTTATGAGAATTACTGTTCCAATTTTTTTTTTTTTTTTTTTTAGAAAATGAAATGGATTTGGGAGATTGGAAGAGATGGTTTTCTTCAGGTTTTTATCGTTTTCGGAGGACCAAGAAGCATTCTTAAAATGACTGGCGCGATGCATGGAGTTCACCAGCCTTTCTCCTCTGTTCAAAGCGAACAGCGGGGAAGAGCTCTTCGGGTGTATTTATACAAGAGGGCACAGTGGCGCTGCATAGCTGGCAGATGTGTAACTGTGTGACGGAGGAGCCAAATCCAGTTGTTCACATGGACATAAAGCTATAAATGGATGGGCAAAGTGAGAGTTCACCTATTAAATTTACTGAAGATGAATGCATAAACTAAAATCATAAACTAAACTGGACATTTATTTTTACAAATGTCTTTGTGAACCTGGCTGTTTATCGTTAAATTGAATATTATTTCAGATTATTAACACTGTTGCCTTGCTGCAAAAAGGTCCTGAGTTCGATTCCTGGCCCGAGGTCTTTCTGCATGGAGTTTGCATGTTCTCCCAGTGCATGGTGCGTTCTCTCCGGGTACGGGCTTCCTCCCACAGTAGCATGACTGCTGGGTTGATTGGTCTGTATAAATTTTCCCTATGTGTGAGTGTGTGCGTGCATGGTTGTTTGTCCAGTCTGTCTCTGCGTTGCCCTGTGATGGACTGGTGACCTTTTCCAGGGTAACCCCGCCTCTCGCCCATTGGAGATAGGCACCAGCACCCTTGCTGACCCCAATGGGATAAGGGTGCAAGAAAATGGACGGATGGATAATAATTTCAGATTTTTGTATAATTTTTGTCCAGGTTAACTTAATCTACCTGAAACTGTTGCTGCTTGTGAGCAGTGACTTTTATTGTAAAAAAAGTAATTATTAGAGAGGGTCAAATATGAAAAATTGGGCCAATGTTGTTGTCCAATAGTAATACTGCTGTTATGGGAGCATTTACCAGCATTTTATTTTATAAATGTTTTTATTAAATTACTCGATGAATTGTCAGAATAATCGGTAGAATACTCAAATACTAAAATAACGGTTTTACAACAGCTCTAGTTTAGATCGACAAGACACCATATTAACATTCTTTCCAAGTATTTGGAATGGCTATAAAAGAACCCATCTGGAACAATACGAAGAGCTGATCACATTCTGTTTGGGTAATAGGTGAGTTTCAAGTTTTTTTAGTTTAAAAACTAGAAACTCCAGTTTTGAAACTAAGGTGGAGCTCCATGAATAAGAGCAACAGCCACAGAATCACTGCTGGACAAACACTTTAATCTGCCAGCATTTTTATAGTTTTGTAATTTCTTCTTCATGACATGGATTCCGGTGTGCAGTAGAATTTTAAGTGCATGTTTTAGGAGCACATAAATGTTTTATTGACATGAGTCGCACAAAGTCCCTAACTGCTCATTTTACATCACTATAATTTTCCTCAGCCAAGAAAGTTTTAATCCTGTTTTAATAGACACCAATGAATGAGAGAGAAGCATTTAGTGCATAAATATGCTAATATGCTGGCTAACCCCAACACTGCCTATTTTTTTAAAATCAGCATATAAAATATTCAGCCCACCACTTTATAGAAAGACAGTTGACCCTTTTGATATAAGAGAAAACTCAGAAAATGGCTGCTTATCAATGAATAATAAGCTGATCGATAATATCAGTCACCTTTAACTAGTGGTTAATAATTTATAACCACTAGGCAGGAGGATAGTGAATACAGATTATTTTGATTACCATCTATTAGCCATGAAAGCAGGTTGAGGACAAGACAGGATGAGTCATGGAGTAATTGAACCTATAAGTATTTACAGTGGCAGTTTCCAATATTGGAGACATGGGCCACTGCCCAGGGCAACATCTTGTAGGGGACGTCATGAGCACGCCCCACTCCAAAACTCCCCACCAGACCCCCTGCTCTTACAAGTGGAGGATCTGAATATCAACAATAACAATTACATGCCAGCGGAATCTTTGTTTGTGGGAGTGTAACGCCAGACTGCTGCCCCTCACCAGCCGGAAACTGGATGACAAATGCTACACCTTGCGTTAATTTCTGCTGCGCTTCTTCTGTATTTTTGCAGCGGTCAACCAAACACTCAAAATGCATTCAAACTGTGTGGATGTTAAAAAAAGGGTCATAAAGTGATTTATAGACATTTTATATTTTATTTTTTTACTTTAAATAGTCTGTTTCAATCTGCTGCTCGTAGCAGAGAAAGTGTACAATCGTGGGTTGAAGGCATGATGCCAGGTTAAACTGTGGAACAGATTTGTTTTCCCTACACTTGCAGACGTTATGTTTTGTGTTTTATTCAGTGTGATAACTAATTTAAAAGAAATAAGTGTTAAGGAAAAGCATTTTGCAAAGCATGTTCATGTTTAAGGTTAATTATTTAAATTAAGGTTTGTAGATTATTTTGTTTATGCCCAGAGTGAAAGTAAAACCAAGATTTAAGTGCTGAAGTCCTTAAACATTACAATTTAGTAAATTGTTAATATTGAGTACAGTCAGAGTACTGTAATTTACACTGTTTCAGCATAGAGTCTATATGCAAAATTTGACTGATATTAAACAGGGCGGTGGGGCAGGAGTGGTGGTTTGCCCAGGGCTAGGACTGCCTAATAAATGTCAATAGAAATCTTACAATTAACTTATGAATTGCAATTTTTTTTAATCACAATTTATCTATTATTAAAGGTTTCACAACCTCAAATCACAAACTTAGTTTTATATTCTGCTAAGTGTAGAATATTAGGTTTGAAGTATTTCCATTTCTAAACTAAAACAGATTAAAAATACTCAAGATAGTAATAAATTAGGTGTGATCACTCTTTAACCATATTTTGAATCAGAAGCCAAGTTCAGCTTCTGATTTGAAGACTGAAACTGAAGTAGTTGTGTTTGTGATGTGGGAATAGAAAACTCACACCTCTCACCAACACACTGAGAAGATTTCAAAATCCAACATTATCAACAACATATAATGGCCGCCCAGCTCAACGTAGGAAGAGGAGCATCTTTTTTATTGCGTGAAGGCCGTCTCTGGTCATCTTCTGCCGCTTTGTCAGTTTGCTACAAGGCTGGTCGCTGCCATGTCCTGTTCCCATGAAAAAACAGCTTGAACTTTTATTTGTGTTGGTTTTTCAGATGTTTTATCAAATGACTTGTGTTGAAAGTGCTAGGTTATGTTCCTCCTCTTGAGAACTTTGCTGAGCACAAATTGGAGTCAGCCTTTCTTTTTGTCACCTTTGTTCACCTGGAAATACCTCCACACTGCTGACACAGCTCCTTCTCCACCAACCGGCTGGCTAAAGTCACACTGCCGGTGAGTGGTTTGTTCAGCTGGATCACAGTATGTAGTTGTCTTCTCTTTTTTATGTGGTTTATAGCATGTCTGGGTTAGAAAGTAAATGCTGTCTGTTAGAGGAAACAAACTCCCATCACGTGTCGGGTTCAGTAAAATAATTAATAATTATTCAGGTTAATTCAAAAATACTTCATTGATTCCAAAATATAACTAAATAAATTAAATAATTAAAGTACACACATGGTGTCAGACAAATACCCAATGCTGATATCAGCAACGGTGAAACCCTCTTTATTATCAGGAGTCCCAGCAAATGTGGCCAGCTCTTTAGAACAACCTGAAAGGCTTTTAGTACTGTTTGTTCAAAGGGAAGCTTGGATCTAGTTAGATTCCTACTCTGCAGCAAGTTAACCCATAAAGACGTCCAACACAGGCAGGTCTCAGACTGCGGGTGGAACCTGAGAGCTGAAGTGATTGGTCACAAAACAGACCTTTTGACTTATTGACAGCTAACTGGAGGGCAAAGACAGACACTTGTGAATGACTCACAGTGGTTGAAGGGATTAAAGGTGTAACAAAGTGTCAGCGTCATGAAGTGTGAGCAAGTTGCCATTGACTGTATTTCAGGGCAGAACATCCATCATGCCAAAAGCAGACAGGATGAAATCTGTTATTTAATGATTGGTATTGGTGTGTTGTGGTAAACTGAGGCATGGCTTACATCCTGGAACATCACCCATGTCTCTGTCTGCTTTGTGCTTTGGAATGTAAAAATAAAGAAGAATAAAAACGCCCAGACAGAAAAGAAAAATAAACAAAAACAAAACAAAAAAAACTGTCATACATCAAGTTTTTTGATAGATTTCTCTTATGTTAGCTGGTTGTTTACTGAATCTAAAGGGACTTAGTGAGAAAAATCAATAGCAAGACTTAAAAAATAGCAGATATCCCCTGAGATGCGACTTCAGAATGTAATTTAGCAAAGGCAAATTCATTTAGTAACGCTGCACTTCATACTCTGAAACCCTGAGAGGAAGCCAAGCGCTCGTCTCCCTAAACTCTGTTCCTTCGGGCCTCTGGCGTGCAGCAAGCACTTCACCCGTAGCTGTCCGCTGATCGAACACAAACTTGTGTGTAATTGTATAGAGCTCCTCTCTCGACCTTCTCTGTCAGGAGAGAAATAGGGGCCATCATTCATCCTTGCCATTACCAGCCTGCCTGCCGTGAATAATGCAATTTGTATCCTCTATGGAGTGCATCCAGAACAACAGACACTCCAATAAACAAACAGCAGATCGCAGTAGAAATCCACTTACAGGGGCCAGCCTGGCAACCGGCAGCGCCATTAGAAGCCAGCTCAGGTCCCATCATTTCAGCCCGATGGATCCCTACCTTATCTGTTTTAGTAGAGGCCTATGATAATGAGCCTGCCAGCTTCGTTCTGCTGAAGTGCTGGATCACACACATAAAGTCATAGGCCCAGACAGAAGCACACACACACGAACACAGTTGCCTCAGTGGAGAGTTGTGGGACCTCAAAGTGGAGGTAAAGGTCACTCTGTAACCTTTTGTGAGAACTAACAGCACTGAGTGAGGACTCAAATGGATCAGTAAGGCAGAGGCTGAAGTGCATGTGTGTTTGTGGGAGCTGATGGATGGGAAGAGCCAGGATATTAGATGCATGCAGCTTATAATTGGAGTAGATGAGGTGTTGTTAGGGAGATTGATGTCACATGCTGTGTAATTGAGTTTTTAATTAACTTCTTAAATTGTACACGTAAGACTTGCTTTTCATTTATTGATTTTCCTGTTGTGTCATCCTCATCTATAAGGTTCATTTAAGGTTTTATTATATATTTCTTTTATCAAGCAAAAGTTTCAGAAGTGCAGCAGTCAGAATAACTAAAGTTAATTCAATCCTATTAATAACTCTTTGACTGATTACCATTATCATGGTATGGAGGCTTGACCGCTGGGCTGCCTGACTCGTACTGAGTAGGGGGCTTGGCCACGCCCCCTACTGGTGGGCGTGGCCAAGCAGATGGCACCACTCACTCATCAGAGCAGTCGCCTCATCAGTCTGTGAAGAATGTTAACTGCTGTCTTCTAAGTTCTTCTGAGTTCTTCTAAGATCTTGTTCATATGGATGTCCAAAAAGGCAGGATTTTTTTTTTTTAAGATTTATCTTTTAAGTCTGACCATCCATCCATCCATCCATCCATCCATCCATCCATCCATCCATCCATCCATTTTCTTACACCCTTTTCCCTAGTGGGGTCAGGAAGGGTGCTGGTGCCTATCTCCAGCGAACGTTTCGGGCGAGAGGCAGGGTACACCTTGGACAGGTTGCCAGTCTGAAAATTTTATTTTCTCTGTCTCACAGACAATTTTATATATATATATTTTATGGAAAAGGATCATAAAAATGTGATAAAGATTAGCAATTGTCCTTTTCCATTAAGTCACTGACCTAGTCATGCTAGTTGCCACCCTATCTAATGCTAACGCTAGCCAGTCTGTGCTAAGTCTCGTCACATGCTTGTCCAAAGCTAACACCTAAACCTTTTGATGTTGCATCCCTTGCACACTTAAGCAAGTATACAAACTTGAAATGTCACATGTACAAATTTTGCACAGCACTTGGTTCCGAGGAGGGCAAACTATTGTCACCTTATGGTATAAGTTCAACAGGAAATGAATGGTTGGGGTAGACGTCACTCCCTCTGTGTCATAAGGTATATAGCAATAACAGGAGTCTTGGAAAACCCGTGTGAAGGAAAGTGTTTTTTTTCCTCCTGGTCCAGAAGTGACTCTCATACCAGCCTACTGGGGCAACAACCTCTCACCTTCTGAGAGGCAGCCAAGGGAAAAAGTCCCACAATAGACTGCTTTTCATATAAATACATGCTATCCAAACCCGGCACTCTTCAGGAAATTTAAAAGGAGGTGAGACGTTATCTTTCGCTCCTGAGAATCTACAGATATGTCAGTTTATGCAATATTTACTGAGAGTGAACACTCCAGAGGTTTGTAACTCAGACATATATCAGCAGTTATTAGACATAAATAAAAGCTCAAAGGAAATTGTCCACAGCTGGCTTGAACTTCTGAACCTGTAGAGTCTGGCTGTGGTGAAGACACAGTACGCTTAAGTGTTGATAGTAACTGGTACCCGAGTCATATTGTGTAAAGGGATTTTATAATACTGTCTAAATAATGAATATAGGTTAATCACCTAAACTGTGATGTCCTATAATATTCATTTATGGTAGTAAAAATAGAGAATGCTGTTTTGAGCTGGTGAATCATGATTATTCTAATCATTTAAATGTTGTATGGTATTACTTAAACAAAAAAGCCTGATGAGAATAATTGTTCCAATAATCTCTAAAGTAACTGATAATGATTGAATCTGTCAAGCCTTGCTGTCAGAAGAGGTCTGTATGTATAGAAAAAAATGTTCTACCAGTCTCACATTACGGTTTTTAAGAAATGAGATGTATGACAATACATCTGCTATGACTTCTTTTCAATGAGCTTAAATGTACATAAAAAGTTAGAAGATTGATTGATTTTTAAAAAAAAATTGAAACATAAGATACTGTTGATGTGAGAAAGATGGGATGGGAGAGTGACAAGTAAACTCAAATTAGTCTGTTTCATTGTTTAAAGCAGGGGTTTAAATTTATACCTATTGAATATGAAAATGAGGGTGACTGCCTGAGGGTGTGAAATAATGTTTTTATAAAAGTTGCAATATGAATAAAGAACATGAGTATGTTTCTTATTATCCCTGGCTCAAACTTTCCCTCTGAATCCAAGTCTGCTGCAAATGTTGCTGAAACATTTGTCAAATTTGAGGGCGTTCTTTGGCAACACCTTTATCTCAGCATGCTGCTCTGTGTTTACACAGAGAACATCATTAATTTTTATTGGTCCTTTTCTATTGCGTGAGCATTAATAAGCATTGAAAAACACAGTAGTGGGTTCAACAAAATATAACTAGAACATTGTTGTGTAAACGGTGAATAAATGCCTGAGCCCATTCTCATCAGCTGAATACTACCGTATTTCCGCACTATAAGGCGCACCTAAAAGCCTTCAATTTTCTCAAAAGCCGACAGTGCGCCTTATAATCCGGTGCGCCTTATATATGGACCACTTTATTAAAGTGTTTAAAATGTAGTAATTTATTTCAGCCACTGGGTGGCTTCCCGTTCATATTTGCTACATCTCGTTCATGGATCTGAGTATT